>APFE031304948.1:55500-136535 GCA_000404065.3 Pinus taeda | reverse complement strand
CATGTGCAATGTCTGGTCTAGTACAGACCATTGCATACATCAGGCTACCGAATGCACTTGCATATGGAACACGGGACATGTCCTCTTCCTCTTCTTGTGTCTTGGGACACTGTTCAGTAGACAACCTCACACCTACAGGAATAGGGAACTTCACCGGTTTACTATCCTGCATATTAAACCTCCGTAGTATTGTCTCATCTCGACATACTTCCTCTGGTTTAACTAGAGCTTCCTCTTTGCCTGATCTCTTTTAATTTCCATGCCCAAAATATAGTTTGCAACACCAAGATCTTTCATGTCGAATTTAGAGTACAATTGGGTCTTCAAATCCTGAATAATTTCTTTATCATTTCCAACCAGCAACATACCATCCACATACAAGACCAGATAAATAACACGGTCACCAATTAATTTAAAATACACACAGTGATCTGCTTTGCTTCTGGTGAAGCAAAGTCCCCGTATAAATGTATCAAATTTCTTATACCATATCCTTGGTGACTGTTTTAACCCATACAAAGACTTCTTTAACTTGCATACCAGTTCTTTCTTACCCTTCACCGCAAAGCCTTCAGGTTGCTCCATGTATATTTCCTCTTCCAGATCCTCATGAAAAAATGTTGTCTACACATCCATCTATTCTACCTCAAAATCAAAAGCAGCAACAACAGATAAAAGTAATCTAATAGAAGTTACCTTGGAAACAGGAGAAAAAATATCACCAAAATCAATTCCCGGCACCTGGGAATAACCTTTTGCTATTAATCGAGCTTTGTATTTCTCCACCTTTCCTTCTACATTTGTCTTCTTCTTGAACACCCGTTGCTGCCAATGGGTTTCCTTCCAGCTGGAAACTCCACTAGATCCCAAGCCCCATTTTTGTGCAAAGATGCCATTTCATCAACCATGGCCTCTTTCTAGAGTTTTCCATCCTCTGAATCTACTGCTTCCTTCACAGTTCTGGAATCATCGTCAGTAATAGATAAAGCAAAATTTGAACAAAAAGTAGATGGACTATACCTTTCTAGCTACCTTCTTTCTCGAACTGATCTTCTCACACCCAAAGTTTGTGGCTCTTCATCTCCTAATTCCTCCTCTACTATAGAGTCTGATTCTTCCTCCTTAAGCTCAAACTCTATCTTCTCAGGTTCTTTTGGTTGTATTTCATGTTTAATAACATATTTTACCTCTCTAAACACCACATCTCAGTTGTACACAACCTTCCGTGTGACTGGGTTCCAAAGATTATAACCCTTTAAACTATCCTTAGACCTAATAAAGATGCACTTTTCATATTTACTATCTAACTTGGTTCATTTCTCCTTTGGAGCGTGTACATATGCATCACATCCAAATACCCTCAGATGTGAAAGAGAGGGTTTCTTACCAGTCCATACCTCTTGTGGAGTCTTTTCCTCCAATGCTAATGAAGGAGACATGTTAACCAGGTAACATGCAATATCCATAGCCTCTACCCAGAATTCCTTTCCTAACCTGACACCACTGAGCATGCTTCTTGCCCTTTCCATCAAGGTCTTATTCATTCTTTCTACAACTCCATTTTACTGAGGTGTATATGGAGTAGTCTTTTGTTGTGCTATACCACTCTTCTTATAGAATTCTTCAAATTCCTTTCTACAAAACTCTCCACCATTATCTGTCCTCAGCACCTTTATCTTCTTCTCTGTCTGATTTTCCACGAGAGCCTTAAATTCTTTAAACCTATCAAAGGCTTCAGATTTTTCTTAAGGAAATATATCCATGTATTCCTTGAGAAGTCGTCTATAAATGATACATAACACAGACTTACCCAGTGATGGAACCTTCACAAGTCCAAACACATCACTGTGCACAAGTTCTAATACCTGTTTCGCCCTCTTACTACCAGAGGGGAAACTCACCCTATTCTGCTTCACATATACACAATTTTCACAAAAATCAAAATCGAGAGAGCTATTACTCATACCTTCTACCATAGCTTTACCATGAAGCATTCAAAGGACCTTCTCTCCAATATGTTCAAGCCTATGATGCCACAACATGGTCTTCTCTCTAGACACCACTAGATTTTCTGCTCCACTTTCAGGAACCACAAAACTGTTGCACCCATCAATAACAGTGCTACCTTGCAGCTTGTACAAAGCTCCAATTCGAACTTCCCGCATCAATACCAGTGCTCCCCGAACCATTTTGCAGATATCCTTTTCGAACACTGTTTTTACACCTACATCATCCAGCTTGCTTATAGAAATCAGATTTCTGGCCAATGCAAGAATATGCAGAACACCCGGAAGTGTTCTAACCCTTCCACCTTGCAACTTCAACTTTACTTTTCCATGACCAATGATTCTAGCCTTCCTATCATTCCATAAAAAGACATCACCACCATCGTATTTCTCATACTCCCAGAACCACTCTCTATGGGGAGTGAAGTGAAAGGATGCACCTGAGTCAATCAATCATGCCTCATGATCTACATGTGTACTTGAAGAAGCCAAGTTCACATCCCCACCCTCATCTGAGGTGGTTTTCGCCTTTGCAAAAGGAGCATCATCAGATCCCTTTCCTTTATCAAGAGCTTTAGATTTGCAGTTCCTTTTGTAGTGCCCTTCCTTTCCGCATTTCTAGCACACCACCTTTACAGGTTTTCCTGGAGATTTAGATCTCCCTCTAGATTTAGATCTCCCACTCGATGACTTATTTTTTTTTATGTTCTGGGACCATCCTCGTACAGACAAGGCATCACCATTCTGGCTCTCCATATTTTTCCGTCTCATCTCCTCCATCAGCGAGGCTAAGACTATTTCATGAAACTGCAAGGCAGTTGCATTGCTACCTATTGCAATAACTAGACTATGCCACGAATCGAGTAGAGAACACAACAAACTAATGCACTTATCTTCATCTAAAATTTTAATATCAATAGATTCTAACTGACTTACCACAGTATTAAATGCGCTTAGATGCTCTGTCACTGAGTATCCATCTTTCATCCTTAGGTTATAGAGCTTTTTCCGCAAGAACAGTTTATTCACCAAAGATTTAGATTGGTACAAAGCCCCTAACTTGTCCCACAAAGCGTTCGCCGTAGTTTCCCCTGATACATTCAGCAATACTGAATCTGAGACACACAATCTACCACGATCCACTGATCTTTATCCACCAACAGATCCTCCATGTTGAGTTTCCACAACTCAAAACTCTGACCATTAAATTTCTCGATCTCTATCTTTCCACTGCTCACCATCTTCTTTCACCACCAGAATCGATCTCGCAGATCTCCCACTGAACAGGATCTACCATAGGCTCGAGCGAAACCCCCCAGTAACAAAGGCGTCCCCTTGAAGTCAAAACTGCTCTTATACCAAATGTAGGTTTTAAACCCGTACAGAAATTACCTGCATACAAATTCTAAAACACAGAAAATAAACAATGCGAGAGCATAACACATAAAACACATATACATAGAGATTTCCCCTGGATCCCAAAATCGGGACTACTAGCTTGATTTTTCATTATGTTCCTTTCCATGTTATAATACATATTTATACATTCTAAAGCATCCAATACCATGGACCGAAAACCATCGTGTCAAACCATGTGCGAAAATCATGCACAAAACCATAGGTGTGTCCTCCCATCCTAACATAGGGTCCAAAACCAAATTTTTTTGGGGCACTGCCCTGGACCCCATAAAGTGGGGTTACGGGTACACCACAAATCCCCTGTGAACCCCCCCTCGGCTACACAATCCGCGCAACAAAGAGGGGTTCTGCCCCCCCTTTAACCCCTCGGTTAACTATGTGAGCTAGTCGTGGAAAGAATATAACACAACCCAACATTAATGCAAGAAGGAATACCCATTTATGAGAAGGAAATGTTGGAAATATTACATGCACTTAAGGAATCACGACCTTACCTAATGGGAAGGCACTTCAAGGTAAAAATAGATCATGATAGTCTTAAATAATTTTTGGAACAAAGATTATCCTCAGAAGAGAAACACAAATGGGTCACATAGATGTTGGGTTATGACTTTGAAATCATATACAAAATAAGGAAGAAAAATGTTGTTGCATATGCACTCTTAAGAAAGGATGAGGATGTGGAAGAATTTATTTGTTCCATTTCTATTATTCAACCATATTGGATAACCGAAGAAAGGGATGAATGGAAGAATGACGAAGAAGTGTGGGAACTCATTCAAAAGTTGCAAAAATATCCCAGTACATCTGATACATTTAGCTGGAAAAATGATTCATTATGGTACAAAGATCGCTTATATCTTTGTAAGAATTTCCAACTCAAACAAAATATTCCTCTAGAATTGCACACCTCTTCCTTAGAAAGGCACCCAGGATTTTTTAAAACTTACCACAGGGTTCAAAAGGAATTTTTTTGGGATGACCTTAAATCTGATATTGAAAAGTTTGTAGTGGAATGTTTGGTTTGCTAACAAAATAAAATTGAGACAATTAAGACCCCAGGTCTATTGCAAATTTTATCCATTCCAAGTCAACATTGGGAGGAAGTTTCAATGGATTTTATCACAAGTTTACCCAAGTCCGAAGGAAAGAGTGTCATCATGGTGGTAGTTGATAGGCTTACCAAGTATGCACAATTTTGTGCATTATCTCATTCATTTAAAGATAATACACTTTCTACTTCATTTATGGAAACAATTCAAAAGCTACATGGAAACCCACTCTTCTATTTTCACTGGAAATTTTTAGAATGAATTATTTTCTTGTCTAGATACTTAATTAGCTCATAGTTCATCTTATCATCCTCAATCTAATGGGAAAAATGATATAGTGACTTTTTTTTGGAGGGATATCTTTCTTGCTTTTTATCTGATAAAGAGACATAATGGGTCAAGTGGTTACCTCTGGCTGAATGGTCGTATAACACTTCTTTCCATACTGCAACAAAAATGACCCCATTTATGGTACTTTATGGACATCATCTTTAAGAGAAAAAATCTAAGGTTCAAGTAGTGGAGGATCACATCGAGCGTCAAAACAAGTTCTACAACTCTTAAAGTATTACCTCACCTTAGCACAAAATAGAATGAAACAACATCCAAATCAACATTGCAATGAAATAAGTTTTGATGTAGGAGACTGGGTATTTTTACGACTATAATAATACAAACAAAAGTCCCTCAAGAAAGCTAAGAAGTATAATAAATTATCACCAAAGTATTATGGTTCTTACAAGGTGTTGCAAAAGATTTGTACTATGGCGTACAAATTGGAGCTTCCTGCATCTTCCCGAGTCCACTCAGTTTTCCATGTTTCATGCTTAAATAAGGTTATAGGTGAAAAGCTCCCAGTTCAAACAATATTGCCAGAACTTGGCGAAGAAGGAAAAATCATACTGGAACCTAAAGAAGTCATGGAGACAAGAACTCAACGGCTACGAAATCGATAAATTTCAAAGTATATCATCAAGTGGAAGAACTTACCCGCTGAAGATTCCACGTTGGAGGATGAGAATTTTATACATAAGCATCTAGAACTACTAAAGCACTGAGGAAAACACTTTTTTGAAGGAGAGGGGCATGTTAGGTCCCTATAATACTAGTGTATTCCGTCATTGTTATTGTCAGTGTAGCCCCCTTATTGTTATTTTTGTGTCCATGTAGTCCCCATATTTTTAAATTGTGCCCCATAGAAGCCCACTATTGTTATTGTTATCCCCTTACATTATTATTATTATGTCGGCTCTAATTATAATGTGACCCCTTAGACTCATATGTATATAAAGGAGTTTTTATCATTTGAATCATCCAAGAATTGTTCATTTGTGTAATGTAAAGGAGGTTTCCCCCTCGAAGAGGATAATTTTGAAGTTTTTGATCTATCTCTTCTCTATTTTGTGAGTTGGTTGCATAACATCGAATCCACCAACCCTTTTGTAAATTTAATTCCACTACCAAATGAATGTTTCACTAAAAGGGATGTCCATATTGGATTGGTATTCTAATTTTGGAGTAAAAATACTTGTATATTGGTTCTTAGAGAAAATAATCTTATTTTGTTCTTACTTAAATAGTTTTATCATAGAAGACACCAATAAACACATGTAATTATTTCATTCATGACCCTTTCAACCTTCAAATCCCAAACTGTGTGCAGAACTCTAGTTTCTAGAACCCCAACCTAGTGCATCTATGATCTGAGCAGTTAATAAGGCGAAAAATCTTGTTGAATGCAAGGACTCTATTAGATTATCTAAGAGCCTATAGGAATTTCCAACTCCTACCCATGGGTTTAGGAAAATTCTAATGCTTCTTCCATCCTTAATCTTCCATGATATCTAAACCCTATGATGGGGAATGTATTTGATAATGTTTTCCACACTGGTGATACATTTGAAACCATTTTCCTTGAGCTTCTTATCCACTCTATTTCTGACTTCCCTTCAAAGTACATATCCTTCATTTATTTTCCCCAAAGTGAACAATCGTTCAATAGTATCCATAAAATTTATGTAACTAGGTATAAGGATAAAAGGTTAAGGTTTCTGAGCCCCTAACCAACCATAAGCTTGGGTCAAGCAATATTCTTCCAGTTTACTAGTGGCACACCATCATAGTTTTGACTTTCTAACCTCAAGAATGCAAATTAGTTTTTTCTTATCCTAGATAAATTCCCTTTTGGAATGCATACTATAGAAGACCAATATATAAGGATGCTCTCCAAAACATATTTGATTAATATCAAATGACCTTCCCTAGATCACAATTTGTTAACCAAAAGTGAATACTCACCTCAACTTTTTTAATGAGCCCCATCTAGTTAGCAACTCTATGTGATTTTGGTTTAAAGTTGAAACCCAAGTATTTAAAGCCATCCTAAAAGTATTTAACCTAAAAGGTGAAAATTATAACAAGGTAATTCTTCATAAAAATAGATAAGTTGTTTATAGAAATGAGAGTCTTGTTTAAATTGATTTTCATTCTAGTCACTAATTCAAACTTCGCACGGATACAAATTAAAGTTTCTATTTAAGGAATGGATTTGAAAATAAAGATAAGGATATCCTCAATGAAAATGAGGTGTGAAATATGAACTTGGCATGATTTTCTTACTACTTTTATATCCTAATATGCAATTCCTATTTGGATTAACTTAAAACTTTTGCAACTAAGAGAAAAACGAGAAGGGACAGGGGACATCCATATCTTAGGCCCCTTGAAGCTTAAAGAAATGGTATATGCATCGCATTATTAAAATCGTTAAATTTACCAAAGAGATACATGCCATAATCCAGTTTACAACTTTGATATCCATCCCGAATTAGATCAAGTAGAATCTTATTAAGGTTCAACTTACCTTATCTTATGTCTTCGATAGATTGATTTTCATGGTGATGGAAAGAAATTTGTATGTTTTTCTTTAGTGAACATTCTCATGAGCCAATTCCACTACATCATGTATCTAATCGTTTTTCAAAGAACCAAACTATTCTTCTAAAATAATAGTGCCTAAGATCGTCTTCAACCTAATAGAAATAATTTTTCACCATATTGTATATGACATTGTAGCATGAGATATGTTTGTAGTGATTGAGAGAGAATTCCTCATGTTTCTTTCGAATAATATAGATGAAGGTGGAATTGATTGCACCATTCATGTAGCTTCTACATTTTGATTCCTTGATGACCTTAAGGATATCAACCATCTATAGTTCAGGTAAATCCAAATAGAACTCTATTCTAAATTTGTCTAGGCTTGATAAATTTTGTTTCTATATAGAATATAATTCCAAAAATATTTTCAATTATATCACCTCTTCATTTAGAGCTTCATTCATTTCTTGTGTAATTGTTCTCGAAAATAAATTTAGCATTTCCAAGGCTTTAGAAATAGGGAAACCTAAAGGATATGAGAAAGTAGATTTGAAATTATACACTCCCACTTCTACCTTTTCCTTGAAGTTATTCCCATTCCCATCCTCTAATTCTCAAATTGAATTAATATTCCTTCCAAACTTTGGGAATTGGTGACATTTTTTTATATCTGTGTCACCCTCCCGTATCCAAATAACTTTGTTTTTTCCCTCCATAGTTCCTGCTCAAGAGATAATATTTCACACTTCTTAACTTTGAGAGTCCTTGGATAATGTAATATATCTATAGATAATATGCTTGAAACCTTTTTTTTTTTAAATTTCATCAATTTTAGATTCAATTTCCTTCATCGATACCTCCTTCTTTTCTTTTAAACTCTTATCCCATGGCTTTATTTTATTTTTTTAGAATCTTTAGATTTGTGGAGAATTGATTCATATATGGGGTATTTAAGTCATCCTTGAGGTGTATCCAATTATTTTCAATTAGCTTGAGGAAATCATCATCTAGCAAAAATTATTTATTGAATTTAATAATCCTGTAAGATGACATAATGGATTCAGACACTAGGAACATATCTAATCTTTTCGAGATTGCATATTCCTTTGCTCTCTTATTTCACTAAGTTGGTGAAGGTTTAGTCAGAAATACACCTGCCATGTTGACTGTTAGGATCCTATATTTCATAGGATGAGTTGCTTTTACCTGATGGTTTATATTTGAAAAAATGTAAATAACGTTTCATGTTTGAAATTAATTTCCAAAAGAAAATAAAAAAATTATATAGAAAAAGAAAAAGAAAAATAAATTGTAGGGGATAGAAAAAATAAAATAAAGAAAGAAATGAAAGAAAAGAAAATAAAAACAAAAAGAGAAAAAAAGATATGAAAATGCCCCCTTAGGTGAGCAAGTCTAAATGCCATCAAGAAAAATCAAAAGTGCATGAAAGCATACTTCAAGAATTTTTGTAAATAAAGTGTGTAGCTTGTTTCAATGCCACATTGTAAATAGGAGAATTAGAAATAGTTAGTCTAATCACATTGTTTAAATGTGATTAGGATAAAAATAAATTTAATTAGGTGAGTGAATAACTCAATGACACAGTTTAATTGTTATTGAGCTTGATTAGAGAAGTTAATCACACCACTTAATTATGGTTAACTGACAAAGAAAAAGTAATAAAAGAACATTAGAAAAATGAATAAAAATGGCTTTCACAATCAAATTTGCCCTACATATGATTAATTTGGTTTAGATTAGTTATTTTGATTTGGAATAAATCAATCACAGGGTTAAACATGATTAATTATTTGTAATACTGTATATTATTTATAAACATTTCAAAAATGGTAATAAAGTTGGAATGTGACAAAAAGTTCTATCGACGTATGATTGTCAAGTGTGCAAGGATTGGCGGTTGAGATCTCCCTAGCTCTGATCAACGGTGGGGGAGTGCTTTCGCACCCCCCCCCCCCCCCAAGCTCCATCCCACTTTATCCACCGGGGGGGGGGCGGCGTCCAAAAGGTCCTCTACGTGTCACCCTCATACAATTTCGCACCCCCTTTCCTTTTCACCCATCACGCCACCCCGCTCCCCCTGAAACGTTTTTCAGTGTTGATTGCTCGCCCCTCCACCACTCCCTATCCGCCATGAAACCCTTTCCCAACCCCTCTCACCATCTGCCAACTTAGCCTCATGGACCCCACTCCCACAACATTCCATTTTGTTTAACATGTTCCAAGAATTTGTCCCACTCCCAATCAAAGGCTTCCATCTAGCACTCCCCAGCCCATGTTAGCAAACTATTACACAAATTAATTTCTCCCACTCCCTTTGCAACAGATCCACTCTCAATAACAGTAAAAAATGAACAATAACTTCTAAATTACCTTATTAAACACCGTTAAGCCATATAATTCCCTTCCTTTTCTATTTTTCACGTTTTGCTTGAGTTTCAATCCTCCACGATGTCGCGATAACCAGAAAATTACCCAACGATAGTGATCCAATCACTATCAGAGAGCCCACTCCAGCCTTTTGTAGTCATCTTCCTGTTCTAAGTAATCCTAGTGTCTTTTTGGCCAACACATTTCGAACCAACAAGTGTGGTTCATCATCAGGACCAAATGAAGAGGCATACCATGGCAAAGGCTTAAATAGAGAGCAATGTAGAGACATAATTTCAAGTAACGCGTATATTTGAACAATAATGTTTAATTATAATATTAATTTATTAATATATTAAAAAAATAATATGTTAAGTAACGGCTATATTATGGCTAGTTTTTGAAAAGCATATTTGATAATGATATTATTTATTAATTTATATAAAATATTAATAAGGTATAGCTATATCAAACGGCTAGTTTTTTTCAAAAACTAGTCGTTACTTAATAATATTTCTTTTTAATATATTAATAAATTAATATTAATAATTTAAAATTATTGTTCAAATATAGCCGTTACTTGAAATTATGTCTCTACATTGCTCTCTATTTAAGCCTTTGGCATGGTATGCCTCTTCATCTGGTCTTGATGATGAACCACACTTGTTGGTTTGAAACACGTCGACCAAAAAAATTCTCTCATGTGATTTCTACCGAAAG
Organism: Pinus taeda; assembly: GCA_000404065.3. Taxonomy (NCBI): domain Eukaryota; kingdom Viridiplantae; phylum Streptophyta; class Pinopsida; order Pinales; family Pinaceae; genus Pinus; species Pinus taeda. Next base: position 126,070 of record APFE031304948.1, on the reverse strand, counting down.
ACTTTGTTTAATTCATTATGGATCACAGAAGCTTGAATATAGAAAAAATCCTAGTGTCATCGTCCCTCTATTTTTATTTTTAAAGATCGACAATGCCTCTTAAGAGTAGAACCCCTAAGGTCAAGGGAAAGAAACCAGAGGAAAATCCCATGCTACCCCCTCCTATTGATCTGGATCATCTACTCTTAGTTGATCTACAACATAAAATCACTGAAACAAACTGTGAATTCGACTTGTTCGAACTTCATAGCTGGTTGTAGAAGGAATTGTTAGATCAAAATGAAGAATTGAATTTATGGGAGTCTACCCTCCCTCAATTCATGTTCCCACAAACCCATCACTTCCCTGAGCTAGCCTCCTGGTGTCAATTGAGCTATGTACCCTCCCAAAGAAAATTATGAGTCGAAATGGTGAAATTTTGTTCACCATCATAGCCGAAGCCATATCTGAAATGCTCCAAGTGACAATTCCAGAGTCTTCCAAGCCACTAGTAGTAGACTCTCTCACAGAGCTCTATAAGAATTTAACCTTTCCACAGAGAGCTAAAATAGTTGAAATCTTTCTTCCCAAAGATGCCCAATTACATAAAACAAATCCTCCATACTCGACTTCTATATTCCCTGAGGTAACAAAACAAATCATCAGCATCATCTCATACTTACTTGGTTATCACTATGATTAGTGGTTTGATTAGTGTGCAAGGATTGGCGGTTGAGATCTCCCTAGCTCTGATCAACGGTGGAGGAGTGCTTTCGCACCCCCCCCCAAGCTCCATCCCATTTTATCCAGGGGGGGGGGGGGGGGGGGTCCAAAAGGTCCTCTACATGTCACCCTCACAGAATTTCGCACCCCCTTTCCTTTTCACCCATCATGCCCCCCCGCTCCCCCCGAAACGTTTTTCAGTGTTGATTGCTCACCCCTCCACCACTCCCTATTTGCCATGACACCCTTTCCCAACCCCTCTCACCATCTGCCAACTTAGCCTCATGGACCCCACTCCCACAACATTCCATTTTGTTTAACATGTTCCAAGAATTTGTCCCACTCCCAATCAAAGGCTTCCATCTAGCACTCCCCAGCCCATGTTAGCAAACTGTTACACAAATTAATTTCTCCCACTCCCTTTGCAACAGATCCACTCTCGATAACAGTAAAAAATGAACAATAACTTCTAAATTACCTTATTAAACACCGTTAAGCCATATAATTCCCTTCCTTTTCTATTTTTCACGTTTTGCTTGAGTTTCAATCCTCCACGATGTCGCGATAACCAGAAAATTACCCAACGATAGTGATCCAATCACTATCAGAGAGCCCACTCCAGCCTTTTGTAGTCATCTTCCTGTTCTAAGTAATCCTAGTGTCTTTTTGGCCAACACATTTCGAACCAACAAGTGTGGTTCATCATCAGGACCAGATGAAGAGGCATACCATGGCAAAGGCTTAAATAGAGAGCAATGTAGAGACATAATTTCAAGTAACGTGTATATTTGAACAATAATGTTTAATTATAATATTAATTTATTAATATATTAAAAACAATATTGTTAGTAACGGCTATATTAAATGGCTAGTTTTTGAAAAAAATATTTAATAATGATATTATTTCATTAATTTATTAAAAATATAATAGGTAATAGCTATATTAAATGGCTAGTTTTTTTTCAAAAACTAGCCGTTACTTAATAATATTTTCTTTTTAATATATTAATAAATTAATATTATAATTTAAACATTATTGTTTCAAATATAGCCGTTACTTGAAATTATGTCTCTACATTGCTCTCTATTTAAGCCTTTGGCATGGTATGCCTCTTCATCTGGTCTTGATGATGAACCACACTTGTTGGTTTGAAACACGTCGACCAAAAAAATTCTCTCATGTGATTTCTACCGAAAGACTTTGTTTAATTCATTATGGATCACAGAAGCTTGAATATAGAAAAAATCCTAGTGTCATCGTCCCTCTATTTTTATTTTTAAAGATCGACAATGCCTCTTAAGAGTAGAACCCCTAAGGTCAAGGGAAAGAAACCAGAGGAAAATCCCATGCTACCCCCTCCTATTGATCTGGATCATCTACTCTTAGTTGATCTACAACATAAAATCGCTGAAACAAACTGTGAATTCGACTTGTTCGAACTTCATAGTTGGTTGCAGAAGAAATTGTTAGATCAAAATGATGAATTGAATTTATGGGAGTCTACCCTCCCTCAATTCATGTTCCCACAAACCCATCACTTCCCTGAGCTAGCCTCCTGGTGTCAATTGAGCTATGTACCCTCCCAAAGAAAAATTATGAGTCGAAATGGTGAAATTCTATTCACCATCACAGCCGAAGCCATATCTGAAATGCTCCAAGTGACAATTCCAGAGTCTTCCAAGCCACTAGTAGTAGACTCTCTCACAGAGCTCTATAAGAATTTAACCTTTCCACAGAGAGATAAAATATTTGAAATCTTTCTTCCCAAAGATGCCCAATTACATAAAACAAATCCTCCATACTCGTCTTCTATATTCCCTGAGGTAACCAAACAAATCATCAGCATCATCTCATACTTACTTGGTTATCACTATGATTAGTGGTTTGATGAGGCCATTGTTGCCTTCTTGTCTTTTTTTACCACTGGTGAGAAACCTATTATTTTTAATTACAGTGAATTTATTGGTGAGGCAATGCATGATCAATTCATGAAGTTTCCTACATAGGAAGCTTTCAAATATTCGGTTGTGTTAGTTTATATGTTTATTTATCATCAAGTAGACAGGTTTCCCTTTACTTTGCAGAAGATGGATGAGCAACGAACTTCTCAATCAGTCATACATTGGACCTCTCTGGTTAGGAGAAACTCCATAGAGTTTACTTTCACAGATAATGTTGATAATTTTTTGTATACAATTATTTTTCTGCTACATAGTGATTTGGATCCTAGGATAGGAGCGCATATTAAGAAGGTTTTGCATCTTAGTGACCAGGTGAAGATAGGTGACTGGTATTTATCTCATAACTACACTGAGATCAAAGTCTATGGGTGTGAATTTCCACCCTATAGGATGACAGTTTTTTTCCCATGAGACTGTTCTCATTCGAGTACATCATACAAATGATACATATGGATGACCTACATTTTGTGATAGCTAAGAAGAAGGCACAATTTAAAATCAAAGAACATGTAGGACCTTTTGTATGCAATTGCAAAACAACTGGTAAAAAAGAAGATTTGTTGTTGAAGCAACTAAATTTCAAACTGAGCTTCACTTGGTCTTATGACCGTTTTGGTATGATTTCAAAGCTGAGGGTGGAGCAAAAGACTACTCTCTACACACATACTCCTTGTCCCGAGATCAAGCAATACATGAACCAAGACCAGCGGGAGGAGAGAACATTGCAAGAGGTTGAAGAATAATTCATATCAACAACAACCTCTCAGAATCCTACACCTCAAGAAAGGCATGATAAATGTCCTAGAGAAGAAGAGTCTTCTCTAGTAACATAAATTGAAGCCAAGCAATTTTTAATCTATACTAAGAAGCCTAAAAAGAATCCACCATTAGTTTTTATACAGGAGGATGAAGGGCATACTACTATAGTCATGATAGTAAACATGTTTCAACAACATTAGAAGACATATTTGTAGGTATAAGACAAGAGGATGTTTCTCTAGGCTCTCCATCTTCCTCTGTTTCACAAGTTCCTCCAAAAACACCACAAACATGTGACTTTTCTCAAGAGGCTATTGAGCCTAATATTTTTTTCCAAATACAAGGAAATCAAAAATAGGAATGAGATGTTGAAAGCCACAACATACACACAATTTTGGAAGCAGACAACTACATTAGAGCACAGGCTCCCTTCAGCATTCGACACAGAAAAGGAAAAAATGCAAATTGCATTCCTTGAAGCTAAAGTGCTAGCCCCAAGGACACTAGTAGATTATAAAGAGTCTGTGTTTAGTTTTGATACACAACAAATTCATCCAATAGATTAAATGGATGTGCACTAACAAACTAGTGAAATGATGTATTCTATAGTAGCTAATGCTACCATGTCTACTTCTAGATTTCAGGTATCATTAAACAATACACAGTCACAACTGAAGTTGGAAAGGATTTCATCCTTAGCCAAGGATACTAGGATCAAGTCACTGGAAGACTTATAGATTAAATTAGGATATAATACCAAATATGTAAAAGTAGTAGAAGAGCTGGTAAAAAGAAAGGATGTTGATATATCAGCATTGAGGAAGCAACTAAAATTACCTACCACAGAAGATCCATAGGCTAAGGAAGTCAGAGAGATGGAAAAGAAAAAAGAGGATATATTTTGAATACCTATTGAATAAAATAGTCAAATCATGTACATGTAAAATGATCTTTTCATGTAACCTCCAGCTGCTAAAAATAACTCCCTGAATCAAGGGATGCTTTTTGCATGGTGCATTTTGTTATTCCGGGAAAAAACAAGCCATGCATGCAAGTCAAGTTTCCTTGGTGTCGGGTGTAACTGGTCAACCCAACTACACATGCAATAGGCTTCTCAACTTCTAGGAGAAAATGTGCATTTCTAGATGGGAGCTGGGTTGGCTGCCTAGGAGATTTGTGTAATTTTTGGGCTGACTAGCTGACTGCTACCCAGGATTACACAATTCCTGTGCTAATTAGCCCTGCTGGGAGGAATTGTGTAATTTTCTAGATGAAGCCTGATTGGCAGAATTGCGCAATTCTGTAGCCCAACAAGTTTCTAGACTGAATTGCATAATTTATGGAGGGAAGGCTGGTTTCCCTCCATAATTGCACAATTTCTTAAAGGAGTTTCTCAACCTGTAGCTGGACCAAGTCTAGAGAAACAGCTTGTGAGGTCCCAGGATGCATCAAGCTCTAATAGAAAGGTTGCCTTTCTACAAGAAAATCACTGGAGCTTGTGTACTAGATGAAGCAAGACATGTTATTGTGAAAGGTTGGTACATAGGCTCCAAAATGAAGCTAAGGAAAAATTTTAGAGGGTGGTTGTAACCACTACAACACTTGGCGACACACTGGTAGAACTCCATCTCTCTCAATAGACCTTATTCGTGAAAAACAAGTCTAAAACCCCCAAATGTATTGTTTAGTTCTTAGTTCGTCTTAGTTTCACACTAGCCTGGTTGTAATATGTAGCATCTTCCAAACTCTTGGTCGATTGACACACATTCCAAGCGAAGGAAACACAATTGTTTCGATTGGGGTTGAGGCGTATATTGGTGTGCAAGAAATATAATCATCAGAGTCTTAGTTTCATCTCTGGTGTTGCTCCATTGCCAGCGGGCTTGGACAGTACCCCGACGGAGTAACACAGAAACACAAGCATCACTCTACTACCAACGAGCTTGTTCAGTACCCCGGTGAAGTTACTTGCATCACCTCTCTGTGTAGGAAGCCTTTCTCTTCTTTCGCCTTATTCATTTTTGAAATTTTCACTTTCATTTTCTTATTTTTTCATTTTCATAACTATGCATAGCACTTATTCATTTCAGAGGCAGAAGAGGGATCCCGAATTATTGAGAACAGAAAAGGTTGTTCCTCTAGAGAAGTAGTATTATATACCTCTGATGTGCTTGTTAAGGTTCCCCCCCTCACCTTACTCTGCTTGACTAAGTTGATAAGGGTTAACCCAAAAAAAATGACTAGAATAGGTGACACTAGTTAGCGCGCAAGCGTTGTGTTTTCACCAAGATTCACCTCGAACAGTGCATATTTTCCTTTGACATATCATGGACTAAAGATAACAAGTTCTTCGTACAGAGGCAGGATGATAGATAACCAAGTAGTGATAGTTGTACAAGGCCTCTTGTACTTTACGTATCTTGTTTCAAGATTCATACATGGTTTCATGCGAAACTAACCTATGAGCAAAACAAGTAAACAAACAACAAAGCAAAGGAAAAGTAGAAGCAAAAGCGAAAGCAAAGTAAGCAAATAAGGAGTTAGAAAAACAAGCAAACAAAGTAAGTAAGAAAACAAGCATGCAAGCAAACAAACTGAAAGCAAACACTAATCCTACTAAACAAATGGTGCATGGGCCTGATCACATGAAGTGATATTTCCAATGCATCCATCGACACATTGGTTGGCCCATGTTGCTGAAGGCCTCGTCTACGAGTAACCCAGTTGTGCAAACCAGCAAGCAAGAAATATATACCATAGAAGACAAAAACACTTTATGTTTAAAAGTGTCACGGGGCCTAAGTGAGTGCAAGTGCATGACGATAAGTACGTGGACTTATCATGGTGTTGTGCGACACTGCGTGCAGCTTTGAAGCATATGCACACTCTTGACTATGAAATGCAAGCAAATGAAATAAACAAAGACAACGTGTGTCGTGCACGTGTTCTTGCAATGTAAGATTCCTCCAATGCCTGAGCGATGGGATCGTGCACTTCGAGTGGAGGAAGCATGATCTGTGTGTGAGATTGATCTTCAATGCATACATATGAGTGATGAGGAGCCTCGGGTGATTTAACAATTCCCTGATCAGAAGTGAAACTAACCCCAAGAGAGTGAGGGCCTGACATAACCATCAGCTTGGGTTAAAGTGCCTCGACAGCCTTGGGTGTGTCAACTTCATTGTCAGATAGATCATCATAAACCGGTGGCTTTGAAAAATCAATTGCTATAGAAACATGATCGTGGTCGAATATGGGAGTAATGGATCACGAAAACCACGATAAAAAAAATCAATGATTTCATCTCCATCCTCACGATTTGATGAATCAAACAAAGGCGTAGATGAGAAGTGAACAAATACATCCTTTGTGTTTTTGGAAAAGGTAAATGAAAGATCAAGTGGATTTTAAATGAATAACTTATCCTCTCTGTTGTCGGATGATGGACTGACATCTAGTGTGTCCTCTGAGTGATCAATAATGCATTCATGGATGAAGATACACATGTGAAATCATGGATGGTAGGTTCACCAAATATGTCAGGAAAGAATGGATGAGGCTTAAATGAAAGGAAGTCATCCTTCACGGATTGTTTATGCTCAAGCTTTGAGTCATATTCTTCATGAATGACAGTGCATAATGGTCGTGCAACACCAACTCTGTGAGTGGCTTTAACCTCATTCACAACAAGTGTAGAGTCCGAAATGGAAGAACACGAGAAAATATTATCCGGAGGATTAGCCGAGTACAAATACAGAGGTTGTAGTACAAAATTTATATGACAACTTGATGGACTCAGAAACAAATCTGCATGAAAATTAAGCAAAGTGATGTTTGGAGGATGGGACAATTGAACTGGTGTGTAAACATCATCTCCCAGATCACTCTGTAGTGGTGTAGCTATTTCATGAGGGGACGGTGGACAGTCGCCTGTGACAGTGACCATCTCCATTTGAGATTGAGTAGCTCCATCACTGAAGAATGTTGAGTGAGGCTTGATTTCAAAATTCTTCTTGGGACGAGTAGATTTATTAACACAGTAGTCAAATCAGTCACAACGATAGAAAAGTTTCATCTGGCTCATCGGAGCAGAGCTTTCTGTTGTTGTAACAGTTTTTGCTCAAGATGGTATGGATCAAAATGATAGAAATTATCTTCAATGAGATCACATGATTGCTCAAGGGAAAGCACACTATCAGCTAGTAGGCTACGCAACCACCGATGTGGAGATTTACGAAGTCTGTATTTAAGCAGCAAACTAGCTTTTTCATCAGAACATCCGTCTTCCTCATGAAACATGGAAAGAAATTCATGTAATAACGCAGGCCATGCCACTTCGCCTTCACCATCATATGTGTAAGTGGGAAAGAGATCGAAAAAATCCCTCGTGATGGTCACATCTTCATGATTCTAAAAACATCATGGAGGGAGAAGAGTGCAAGAATCCATGATAGATATGCAAAGGTTCAAAACAGGAAGATAAGACACAGTGTTAGGTCCCTATACTACCAGTGTAACCCCTTATTGTTATTAGTACAACCCCCTTATTATATTGTTGTGCCCATGTAGTCCCCATATTGTTATTAATGTGCCCCATAGAAGCCCACTATTGTTATTATTATGCCCTTACATTATTATTGTTATGTCGGTTCTGATTATATTATGACCCCTTTGTGAGCTGGTTTCATAACACATAGCTTGCCGTCTGGCCCTCTTTCTAGCGCCAAAAATGTTGACAGTGCTGGACCCTCCAACATGTCAGGAGATCTCCCTGTAAGAAGTCCCAATTAGATCTCAGACCATTTGGTGTAGGATTCCCAACAGTGGATCGTATGGTAATTCCTTGACTGCGATTTCACACAGAGGCAAGTAATATAACTTTGTTGGTAGCAAGGGTGTGACAGATGCAGTGAGCCAAGAAAGGTGCATGAGAGGTTCTAACACATGGGGGTTGAGATGAGTGCACCCCTTGGAAACCTGTGATAGCTAGGAGTTAATAAGGGAACACACGAGCAAAGATACATCACAACATGGAAGGAAAGTTAGCTAGGAATCCACAGTGATCGTTAAACCAACATCACATTTAAGAAAGATTCATACATACATACATAGAAAGTTATACATGCATGCATAAGAAAATAGATACATATATCACTTAGAGTAAACTAGATATCACAGAATACAATACAACATATGCATGAAACGTGATGGCTCTTGTTATATTAAGAAGTGTAAGTTCCATTCATACGAGACATCCATGTCCAGCCACTAGTTCCGACAGCAAAATGTTACAACCACAACCTCTTGCTCCTCCAAAGAGATATACTAGCTCTACATAGTGGAGAAGCCAAGGCTCATTACAATACTATCCAATCTCTCTCCAAGATAGTGTTATCAGAAGCTTGGGTGATCAAAAGACTATACAATCAGTTATGAGGGACTATTTATAGAAAAGGGTGAGGTGACACTTGACATTCCACTTTGTGACAGTTCATCTACCCTCATGACTCTTCATTTACCCTATGACCATTACATCCAACTATCGACACTTGAACTTACACTTGACAAGACGTTACATTACAATGCACATGTACCCATGTGAGACAATATGGCTTTAGCAAGCCATGTTAGACATCACTATGACTCGGTCAACTATTAGAAGACCAACTCTTCGACATCTTCATTGTGATTGATAGTAACGTACTGATGCTAATACTGGTAGTCCACGATGGTGTCCGTGTGCTCCAAGGTGACATCTTTCTGGAACTTGACTCTTTCCTCCATAGCATATAATTACACTACTCAGCCTCCTCTTTCCAACTCGTCTGAAAGAATGTGCATCATTGTCTTGAATGTTGTTGGACCAACAACATACTTGTGCATGATGTCTGCACTGATGGGCAAGTCTGGGCTAGTGGTAATGCGCATCAATTCGTCAAAGTATGAGTCAAGCTATAGTCAGACCTATGCCTTTGTATTCACCTGGGTGAGAGTTCGTATAGATGGGATCACATGTGCGTGCACCACACCATACATACTCTTGAATACATGTGAAGCCTGTATACTAGTGATGATCTGTGGGAGCTCTTCTTAGTTCCGGATCTGACTCCAGATATGTGCCTTTAGTTCGACTGCTCTGGGCTTCATCATCTTAGGCAAGTGAAGTGGGGCTCCCTTGTATCTCATCATCCATGTTTGCATGTAATCAACATCAACATGCATGTTTGCCAAGATACGTACTCTTCTAACACATCGTTGTTGCCATCCGTTGAGATGGACAACAACCTTGTACATGGTACCAAACTTGGAATACAATATCCACATGACTATGTTAAGGGACAACACTTCATTTAGTATTGCCTTCTTTAGCTATGCTCGGGTAGATGTTGTAACCAACTCTACTCCTTTCTTGGCCGTCTATAGTTCCTTAGCCATTCGCTCATTCTCAGCTATCAGAAAGCGAACACTTGAGCTAGTGGCTTCAACATATGCTCTAGTGGCATCAACCAAGGCTACTAGATGTTTGTGTATGTCAGACACGATCACTCGTTTGTCAACTTGCGTAGGAGATGTATGATCATCCAAAGTTGACATGCTGTGAGACTGCACAAATCTATGTTGAGACTCATTGAATGAGATGTTGTGCATCTCTCCTTCCGGCTGATCTCCAAGCATCTCAGTGCCTCCCTAGTCACTTGAGACTTGCTCATCTTCTAAATGCATGAAGCAGGTAAGTAAACCTCTTGATCATGAGGCATGAGATCAATGTCTTGTTCCAATTCTTATTGCTCCATATCCATATCCAACTATTGAAGTGCTTGCTCTATCTCACGAGTGAAGTCTTGCTCCTGCAATGGTTCACCCTGTCTACCTGACGCCAGTTGTTCTGATGAGTCTACTACCTGTATGGGTGTTGTTTCATCTGTTTGCACATGTTTCACCCCCTACTATACCTATTTTTGTTGCAGTTCTCTCTCCTGTTTTCATAGTTCTTTTTCCTTTCGAAGTTGCTCCTTCAACTCATGCAAATCCTTCTCTGTTTCCTCCACTATTAATTTCTCCATCTGCCTTTACGCGATTCTCTTATCACGTTGTTTCCTCTTCACCACTATAGCCATAGCTACTTTCTCCACAAGTGGATTTGCTTGGAACTTGCAGCTTTGCTCCTCCTCCATGTGATCGACAATCTTTCTCTTGCCCTTGTCGCGCAGTAGTATGTTCACCTCTGTTGTTTCTGTTGCTTCTGGTGCCCTCACGTTTCTTGGCTAACCACTCCACCATGAAGTCGACCTATTCATTGGATCTAGAGAAACTGTAGCAACATCTCCATGGGTCCTCCTTCACCTAATGAAATGCCTCGTGGATCCAGTTGAACTGTACTCTCATGTAGTGATCTTTCACAAGACAATGTGGGTCATACGGATTGTAACTTCGAAGGTCAAATGGATTCTTCTTGATCTGCTCTGCATCAAAATCTGCATGCTTGAAACTTCAGATCTCATATAACCCAATGTCTAGCGGAAGAGCGGGCCAAGCTTCATCCTTCTTTTGGTGCAGTCTAGTTGTCAATCCTACCGAGATGTGATATGTTACTTCTTGCATGACGAGTATGTCCAAGGCAAATCTTGGTAGAACATACGAAGGCTTCTTTGCATTGTACATTCGTAGGAAGGTGCCGAGTGGTGAGGCATACCAATCATCTATGTCTAACAGCACCTCCATTGCTGCCTTTGACATGCTGGGTGGATCCTATTTGAATATCATCTTGTAAACCAGGGTGATAAAATGATCGGAAAGTCATGTGATAACTCTTCTGAAGCTGCATTCAGACAACAACTTACAATACATGTTCACAGCAGTCTCTGCCGGTGACCACGCCCACTTCAAGCTCAATAACTCTTATCAGGCGCAAAACGCATCCAAGATGTAGGCAGACATGTAGATTTCTGCTTGCATACCTTTGGGCAACTGTCGAGCACTTGTTACCTATTCCTTCAACTGATGAACCGACATGCCAGACCAATTGCATGGTTTTCCTTCTTTGGCCAGTTGGTCCAGCGCGATCACCCAACTCTGTGGGAAGGTTTTCGTGCTTTCTTGGCCATACAGTTGACATTCAAATATGACCAAGTATTGATACACCTTCCACATTATATTCATCCTCTAGATCTGGTTTGGTGTCATCATGAATCTAGCCGACTCCTTTACCCAGTTCTTCAGAATGTCTCTGGAGTTAGCATTGTTGTTGGGTAAGATGAAGGGAGTCTCCATGATAGTCACAGGATCTAACATCTAATACATCTCATCGTAATCCTCTACCCTGAAGGTTGCAAACTTCGTCCCACTGACATTGCTCAAGGTCATTGTCTCGGGATCAATGTGCGAGACAATCTAGTGTATCATGTCCACACCTAGGAACATGTGGTATTTGCATGAAATCTGGTACAAGTAGGACTTGTGAATATTCATGTATACCTAACGGTCTTTCAGGTCTTCCCCAAATGTGCCTATAAATGCATCATTAACCTCTTGCCATTTTAGTTTGATGTCCTTGTCTAGAATCAACTTTATATCTTCATAGATCAGTGGACTTGAGGACACTCACTCAACTGCTGCTCCAGTTGCACTTACGTCAGTGTCCTTTGATCATACTCCCTTGGAGGTCATTGATACTATACTACTAAGAGGTGGATGAACACCTGAAAGATCTAGAGACAAAGAAACATGCATGACAAGAAATATGTCAATGAAAACCGAAGAAAATTGGTGGAATGACATAACACATACCTGGGGATAGATAGGCAAAGATTGCACAATTTCTTCTGGGAGGCTGGGTGACTGGCTTCTAGAACTGCACAAAAGGAAGTCTAGGTTGTCTGGGAGGCAAGACTAGCTACTAGAATTGCACAATACACAATCCAGGTTGACTCCTGACTGTTGGAATTGCGCAATGCTGAATTCCAGCTAGCAATGACTGCAGGTTGAGTGACTGCATTGCACAATTTTCTGGGCCAGCAGTCATTTTCACTCAGGATTGTGCAAAGCAAGCCTGGGAATAGCTACTAGGTAGAAATGCACATTTCTAGAGAGGGAGGTAGCGCCTTCCCTCTCAGGGTTGCGCAATGCTGTCTTGGTGAGGTAGGGTCCATGCCAAGGCTGCCCAAACCCGCCGACGGGAAACTGAATGCAAATGTGAAAGTGAGTGCACGAAAATATTGAGTGTAAGAAGAAGTGATTTATCATGCATGCAAACATTGAATGAAAGATTCAGAAAATGGAACGACATGCATGTGGGTGAAGTAAGTCATCGAATTGGCGACCGTTCATGCAAAACATTTTCATGCGTGCAACAACAGTGAGATAACAATGAAATTTGAAACCATGCAAGTTCAAGATAATAAGCACATAAACAATAGCAAGCATTCAAATAAATCAAGAAAACAACACTCACATAAGCGAAAACACAAAAAGCGATAGAAATGCTGAAAAAGACAAGTTGAGACCACTTAACTATGAATAGCTGAGTCGAATGTGTCGAAGAGTCTTGGATATGTTGTGGGATGTTAGATCTCCAAGGTATATGTGAATGAATGAGATATGATGTGTTGAATAAATAATTTTGGGCTCATGACGTGCATGCCACAGATCTAGGAAAAAGCAACACTTGGAGGAAAGATTCTAAAACGACCTTTGCATGTAACCTCCAACTACTAAAAATAGCTCCCTGAATCAAGGGATGCTTTTTGCATGTTTCCCTTTGCTATTCTAGGAAAAAGAAAGCCATGCATGCAGGTTAAGTTTCCTTGGTCCCAAATGGAACTAGTCAACCCAACTACACATGAAAGAGGCTACTCAACTACTGGGAGAAAATGTGCATTTCTGGATGGGAGTTGGGCTGGCTACCTAGGAGATTTGTGCAATTTATGGGTAGAGCAACTGATTGCTGCCCAATATTGCTCTTGTGTCTTCATCTCAAGTATACGATGTGAGTTATGGTTCTCAACATAAACCATTGTGTTGCATGCCTCAACCCACAAGTGTAGTGGTAGGCCCTGATCATACAACATCGCCCTTGTTGCCCCTACTATGCTCCTATTTATCTTCTCGGCAACCCCATTCTGTTGAGGATTATGGGGTGTCGTCAAATCTCATTTAATCCCTTCCACTGTACAAAATTTCTTAAACTCATTAGAGACATACTTACCACTGTTATCACTCCATAGAGCTTTAAATTTCTTACTAGATTCTTTCTCTACCAATGCTTTGAACTCACAAAATTTTGTGAAAGTTTGATCCTTTTTTTGCATAAAAAATACCCAGCATTTATGAGAATATTCATCAACAAATATAACATAATACCTATGTTTGGTCATGGATGTTGTCAAGAATGGTCCACACACATCTGAATGGACTCTCTCGAGAATAGACTTTGCTCGACTCTCTCTATCTCCAAAGGAAGACTTGTTGTATTTTCCCAAAGTAGAATCCTTCCATGTATCAAATTTCTCAAGCATACCTTTGGGAAGACCGGTAGATATTTGCTACAATATCTTCAAATCCCTATGATGCAAGTGGCCCAATCGCCTGTGCCACAACTCACCGACGTCTTGGCTCAATATCTTTTCCACTTTTGAACTCAAAGCAGCACAATCCTCTACCTCTATCTTATAGATATTCTGAACTCAAATCGCTATCTTCTTTACTTGACCTGTGGCTATGTGTCAAAGGAACGCCTTTCCTCTCGAAAATATCACATCATAGCCTCTATCCTTAGGCATGGCAATCGATACCAATTTCTTCGTCAGTCTGGGTACATGCATAACATTCTTCAAGGTGAGTAGAGCCATATGATTCCTCTGAAAAGTAATAGTTCCCACACCAGTAACACTATACTTACTGTCATCACCCATCTCGATATGCATCTTGAGATCTTTCTCTTCCAGTTCACTGAATAACTCTTTGTCGCCAATCATGTGGTAAGAAGCTTCACTATCTAAGTACCAGACACTTCCCATCATTGAAGACACCATGAATGCAATGAGGTAAAAGTTCAATTCGAATTGGGAGTCCAAAGCCTCACCCACCGCTCCTCCTGGGGACTTCTCCTTAGACTTCTTCAATGGAAAATTTGTAGCAAAGTGACCCATCTTGTGAAAATGAAAGCATTTAACTTTTGTCATGTCCTTCTTCTTACCTCCATGATAAGAATCTGATTTGGAACAAGAAGTTTTACCTTTCCCCTTCCTTTCATTAATCGCTAAGGAACAATTCTCTTCATCATTAGTCTTTGATGAAGAGCCATCTGTGGTGTTCCTCTTGATCTCATCCTACATCAGATCTGACCATAGTCATTCCCAATCTGGTAGCTTCTCCAACCATTATCAGAGTCATGATAACTATGCCAACTCTTTCGGAGTCCAAGAGGAGTAAGGCTCACCAATCCTCCTTGACAACTGTGATTCCAACACTTACAAGTTCATCCCGACATTGAGTGAAGTTGGTCAAGTACTTTGAAATTGTCTCACATTTCTCCATCTTGATTTTACAAAGTTTATCATTAAGTGGCAACTTCCTTTCATCACTACTATTCTGGTACAACCCCGTCAATGTTTTCCATATAGCATGTATATTTTCCTTTCCATGGACACTCGAGACATCTTGTCTTAAACTCCCTCAAGGATTATCCACCTTGCCTTCACCACACACTTCTTCCATTCGGCCAAGTTCTGTGCATCCGTAGTTGCTGGCTTGGCGACTTCTTTATCAATGAATTCCTTCAAGCCATTATCTTCTAGCACGATCTCCATCATGTCCCTCCAGGCTATAAAATTTGAGTTATCTTTGAAGGCTTACTCAAGACTCTATCCATGGAATGGCATCTGCCGATCTTGAATTATGTATGCAAATTCGACGTTCACCTGTGACCCAAAAACTAAAAACTTTGAAATCTCCTCTAGAGAGTTTATTTAAATCAACCATATATCCCTTATCTGAACTCTGCTTACCTATTTGTTTTTTGAATTTGGGTATCATTTCCAAAGAAATTTAGATTTGCAATTTGTTTCTAAAAATTTTGAATTAAAATTCTTAGATATTCTTTGCAAACTCTTGGCCCAAAAAGAATCTTGCTTAGATACCATGTAGAAAATCCAGTAGATTCACAAGATAATGCAATTTGCTAAAGCAAAGATACAAGAATCTGCTTCTACTATTTACAGCAGAATCCCATAAACATTGAGCAAATAATAATCAATAGAAGAAGAGAATCAAAGGTACATAACATAATAAATATCTAGGGAAAGACACAGCTCAAAATGCCACTATCTGTTTTGTATTAATCTAGAAAATCAAGATGAAATTACAATGCTTGTTCTCTCTAGAACAATCCCAGCACTCAGCAAATTCAATCTCCAACTCATAAGCAAGCTCAAGGCTAAAGCTTAGCCTCTTAATAAGCTCTCCAAGTCTCTATTCTAATGTGTAATTCCTATTAAGGATAGCTTGTATTTAGAGGTAAATAAAGCCTCTAAAAATGGCACAATCCCTCAAGGATCAGTTCCTGAATGCATGAATTGTCAGTGCAACTTAGAAAAATCTAAAGCAAATAGTATAGTGTCCCTGCACTCCCATCTCAACTGGTTCGTTCTTAGAATCGACATGCATGAGTTTCTGATGAGTAAATATTTAGTTAACTAGAGTAGCATTGGTGGAGTTCATTAGTGTCACCACTGACTGTTAACTTATCACTAGTTCTCTTAATCGGTTTGAGAACTAATTTAACTAAACTGACTCATGAAACTGATTCTTCTATTTTACAACTCACAATTAGCTCACACTAGACTCCTACAAAGTAGGGAGAACATATACATGACTTCCAAAAGACTTCCAACTTGAATTTCCTACGTTAATTAAGTTTAAGAAACTTAATTTAACTATTTTAAGTTGCTATGTGAATAGAATTCGAATTTAATTCATAAAATTCAAGCACAAATTAAACTGGAATTTCTTGTTTCCATTTCTTAACACTCCCTCTCAACAAGAAATGGATTATCAACTACCCCGATCCTATCTCTGTGAAACTCGAATTTATAGCTTAACAATGCCTTTGTCAAGATGTCAACATCTTTCTTGTCCGTGGGAATGTAATCCAATGAAATGATCTGCCTCAATACACAATGTATAAGATGATGATATTAGATATCAATATGCTTGGACGGATCATGGAAGATTGGATTTTTAGAGATTTTGATACAACTTTTATTAGCACAATAAATCACTGTCAGATCCATATGTTGACCAAACAAACCAATCAGGATCTTCCTCATCCATATAGCCTCACATGTTGCGTGACTTGTAGCCATGTACTCTGCCTCTATCGCACTAAGTGTAACCAATCTCTATTTCTCGTTGTTCCAAGAAACTACTGTTGATCCAATATTGGAGATCCCTCCTGATGTGCTCTTCCTGTTGGATGGAATCCCTTCCCAAAGCTTCACTCCCTCTGCCCATCTGTACCATAACCCAAATTGAGTATTTCCTTTGAGGTATCTCAATACATGCTTTTCCACCTACCAATACAGCTTGGTATGCCTAACCATCACCTGACTAAGCTGGTTAATAGCATAGCACATATCTGGCCGTGTGTTCACCAAGTACATGAGTGAACCCACAAGCTACCTGTAAACAACAACTTCCACTACATCCCCTAAAGTAGCATCATCCTTCCTCCATTTACCGACTAGAGGAGTCTCCATGGGTTTACTGCTCTCCATGCGAAATATCCTAAGTAGCTTGTTGGCATACTTGCCCTAAGATACAAACAACTCCCCATCTCCTTGTCAAACCTCCATGTCAAGAAAGTAATGCATGAGCCCCATGTCCTTCATCTCAAACTCTCTTGTAAGGTCCTCCTTACAAGATGTGATGAGCTTCTCATCACCTGTTAGTATGAGATCATCTACATAAAGTAGAATTATCAACAACTTACCTTCCACCACTATGTGACACAGGTTCACATCCACTTAACTCTTCATGAAGCCCAACCCATTGAAGTAGTTATCTATCTTGGTGTACCAAGCATGGGGTGCTTGCTTCAGCCCATATAATGCTCTCTTGAGTTGTCACACATATGACTCACGGTCCAAGGTTTCAAAACCTTTAGGTTGCTCTATGTACACCTCTTCCTCAATCATGCCATTGAGGAAGGTAGTCTTCACATCTATTTGATGGATCTTCCAACCTATGTGTGCTAATAGTGCCAAAATAGATCTAATTGACGAGTACCTTGCAACAGGAGCAAAGGTCTCATTATAGTCAATCCACTCTACCTGTGAAAAGCCAAAAGCCACAAATCTTGCCTTATGCTTCTCTACACTACCATCTGAAGCTTTCTTTACCTTGTAAATCCAATGAGAGCTCACAACTGACTTTTCCTCCATCTCGGGACCACATCCCAAAGACTATTTCGAACTATGGATTCATACTCCTTCACCATCGCGTCAACCCAAACTGGCTGTTGCACTGTTTCCTGAAAGGAATATGGATCTGTCACAACACATGCACCCATACGTGCCATGTATCCAGTGTACCTCTTTGGTAACCTCCTCTGCCTGTGCTGAGAAGTGGGTGCTCCCACATTCTCCCGTGCATCATCCAACAATCTGTCGGCCTCTCTAGTGAGCTTTCTTCCCTCTCTAGAAGACTCTACCTAAGTGGATGTCTCCACTCTTTGAACCTCTGCATGTGGCTACTCCACATCAATCTGAGGCCCCTCAAATTTAGGAGCTAAAAGCTCCTCATCCACATGTAGCTCAAGCTCCCTCTCAAGTTATACTCACATGGCCTTCTCCTCATCAAACCTAATATCCTTGTGAACCAATGTCATCCAACTGGTCGACATGTGCACTGGATAGTTGTGGGGTGTATCAGTGTACCCCACAAAGATCCCCAACTTTGTTGTTGGCTCAAGCTTCTTCCATGCATCTTTAGTCACATGGAAATAAACCAATGAACCAAAAATCCTAAAGCGACCAACATCTCTCCTCTTACTGGAATAAGCCTCCTCTTGTGTCTTCATCTCAAATATCCGATGTGGGCTATGGTTCTGAACGTAAAACATTGTGCTGTATGCCTCAACCCACAAGTGTAGTGGTAGGCCTTAATCATGCAACATCGCCCTTGCTGCCCCTACTATGCTCCTGTTCATCTTCTCGACAGCCCCATTCTGTTGAGGGTTATGGGGTGCTGCCAATTCTCGTTTAATCCCTTCCACTGAACAAAATTTCTTAAACTCATTAGAGACATACTCACCACCATTATCACTCTATAGAGCTTCAACTTTCTTACCAGACTCTTTCTCTACCAATGCTTTGAACTCACAAAACTTTGTGAAATTTTGATCCTTTTTCTACATAAAAAACACCCAACATTTGTGAGAATATTCATCAACAAATATAACATAATACTTGTGTTTGATCGTGGACATTGTTGAGAATGGTCCACACACATTTGAATGGAATCTCTCTAGAATAGACTCTACTCAACTATCTCTTTCTCTAAAGGAATACTTGATGTATTTTTCCAAAGTACAACCCTTGCATGTATCAAAATTTCTCAAGCGTAACTTTGGGAAAACTGATAGATATTTGCTACAATATCTTCAAGGCCCCATGATGGAAGTGGCCCAATCGCCTGTGCTGCAACTCACTCATGTCTCAGCTCAACATCTTTTCCACTTTTGAACTCAAAGCAACATAATTATCTACCTCTATATTATATAGATTTTGAACTCGAACCCCTATCTTCCTTACTTGACATGTGGCTATGTGTCGAAGCAACGCCTTTCCTTTAGAAAATATCACATCATAGCCTCTATCCTCAATCATGGCAATGGATACCAAGTTATTCGTTAGTCCGAGTACATGCATAACATTCTTCAAGGTGAGTGGAGCCACATGCTCCCTCTGAAAAGTAATAGTGCCCATACCAGTAACACTATACTTACCGTCATCACCCATATCAATATGCATCTTGAGATATTTCTCCTCCAATTCATTGAATAAGTCTTTGTCACTAGTCATGTGGAAAGAAGATCCACTGTCTAAGTACCAGACACTTCCCATCATTGAAGACACCATGCATGCAATGAGGGAAAAGTCCAATTCAAATTGGGAGGCCAAAGCCTCATCTGCGCCTCCTCTTGAGGACTTCTCCATGGACTTCTTCAATGGACAATTTGTAGCAAAGTGACTCATCTTGTGACAATGAAAGCCTTTAACTTTTTCCATGTCCTTCTTCTTACCTCCATGATAAGAATTTGATTTGGAACGAGGATTTTTACCTTTCCCCTTCCTTGCCTTAATCGCTAAGGCACAGTTCTCTTCATCACTAATATTTAATGAAGAGCCATCCCTTGTGTTCCTCCTAATCTCATCCTGCATCAAATATGACCATAGTCATTCCCAATCTGATAGCTTCTCCTGACCATTGACAGAGTCATGATAAATATGCCAACTCTTTGGCAATCTAAGAAGAGTAAGCCTCACCAATCCTCCTTGAAAACTGTGATTCCAAAACATCTAAGTTCATCCCGACATTGAGTGAACTTTGTCAAGTACTTTAGAATCGTCTTGCATTTCTCCATCTTGATTTTACAAAGTTTATCCTTCAGCGCCAACTTCCTTTGATCACTACTATTGTGATAAATTTCCGTCAATGTTTTCCACATAGCATGCAGATTTTCCTTGCCATGGACAATCAAGACAATGTGGTCTCGAACTCCCTCAAGGATTATATGTCTTGCCTTCGTCACACATTTCTTCCATTCAGCCAAGTTTTGTGCATCCGTAGCTGCTGGCTTGGGGACTTCTTGATCAATGAATTCCTTCAAGCCATTATCTTCTAGCACAGACTCCATCATGTCCCTCCAGGCTATAAAACTCGATCTTCCTTCCAAGGCATACTCAAGCCTCAACCCATGGAATGGCATCTGCCGATCCTGAAGCATGTATGCAAATTCGACTTTCACCTGTAACCCAGAAACTAAAAACTTTGAAATATCTTCTAGAGAGATGATTTTAGATCAACGATATCTCCCTCATACGATCTCCTATTCAGCCGATTTTTTTTTTAATTTGGGTATCTTTTCCCAAGGATTCCAGATTTGCAATTTGTTTCTAGAAATTGTGCAGAAAAATTCTCAAATATGTTCTGCAAAATCTCGTCCCAAAAAATTTTTTCTCCGATACCATGTAGAAAATCTTTTAGATTCACAAGCTAATGCAATTTGCTAAAGAAAGAGACAAGAATCTACTTCTACTCTTTACAGCGGAAGACCATAAACATCAAGGAAATAATAATCAATAGAGTAAGAGAATCAAAGGAACATAACAGAATAAATATCTGGGGAAAGACACAGCTCAAAACCCCACTATCTGTTTTTTATTAATCCAGATAATAAAGATGAAATTACAATGCTTGTTCTCTCTAGACCAATCTCAACACTCAACAAATTCAATCTCCAACTGATAAGCAAGCTCAAGGCCAAAGCTTATCGTCTTCACAAGCTCTCCAAGTCTCTATTCTAATGTGTAATTACTATTAAGAATAGCTTGTACTTAAAGGGAAATACAACCTCTAAAAATAGTGCAATCCCTCAAGGATCAGTTCCTGAATGCATGAATTGTCAATACAACTTAGTAAAATCTAAAACAAATAGTACACTCTCCCTGCACTCACTCTCAACTGGGTCTTTCTCATAATTGACATGCATGAGTTTTTGATGAATAAATATTCAGTTAAGTAGAGTATCACTGGTGGAGTTCATTAGTGTCACCACTGGATGTTAACTCACTATTACTTCTCTCAATCAGTTTGAGAACTAATTTAGCTTAACTGACCTATGAAACCGAGTCTTCTATTTTCCAACTCACAATTAATTGACACTAGACTCCTACAAAATAGGGAGAACATATACATGACTTCCAAAAGAATTCCAACTCGAATTTCCCAAGTTAAGTTTAATAAACTTAATTTACCTATTTTAAGTTTCTGTATGAATAGAATTCAAATTTAATTCACAGTTTAATTCAAGGATAAATTAAACTGGAATTTATTGTTTCCATTTCTCAACAAAAACATAACATAAATTAAAAATTGATAATTTTTATGTGGCGGAGCTGTAGAAAATCCATCAGCACAATCTAAAAATTGAAGAGTTGCAGAGTGAGTCATTTATGGGTCAAACTCTGGCCCAAGCCAGAGAAAACATATGGACAAAAATAAGTGAACCCATCACAAAAATATGGCCTTCCATATAGAGTATTTTTGAGCAACAAGAATTGATACAAAGGTCCAAAGAGGTAGTAAGACAAATCAAAATAGACTTAGGACAGAAACCTAGGAAAGAAATGACACTTATCAAATTCCTCAATTCCAAAAACAAAGAAGAATTAGAGCAGCTGGGAATTCAACACATGACAGAGACTATTTTAGAAGTGAGGAGGATGCACACCAAGAGGAAAATTATGCTACGGCTTGACAATAAATTTCAAAATCTAGAAACTGACATAAAGACATTTCACAAGAAGATGCAAGTGTTGAACAAGAAAGGTCTAACAAGACTGATTGGTAGGGAAGATAAAATTATGAGCTTGACAGGGTACCAGGAGAAAATATCCACTATTTCCCAAGCTAGGTCAATATTTGTAGGTACAAAGGAGCACATAACAAGGAAAGCATTCCTGGAGGAATTAGATTTCAACTTGTTCATCATTCATGAGCTCGGGCATTTTTTCATCATCAAACCAACTCTCTAGAAGTACACAAATGTCGATGAGGCCTATAGAAAATTAGTTAAATTTTCTATCCCCGGTTGAGAAAGATGGGACAAGGTATGTGAATTACTTGAGTAATTTTTATCTTCAATGACAAGGCAAAGAATGCAACCAATTTGGAGGCTCAATGATCAATAATCATCCTCAACAATATGGCCAACAGTGCCAATAGTTCAAAAATTCCTAAAACTTTGTACTACTTTTGTAATCAATTATTATATATTTTTAGGATCCTATATTGATCTTTAGAATCAAAATATTTTGTAATATTTTCTATAAATACTTCATAATTCGAAGTATGAATGTTGGGACGTGTTTGAGGAAAATGACTTGTATTGTAAAGCAGCTCACAGAGCCACCATTGATCAGATTTTAAGTGATATAGTGCAATCATTATAGGATTGTTGTGTCATTTTTATTGGTGAAGTGCATCTCTCTTTGTCAATTTATTTTCTTTCTATTCTCATATGTGATTCTAAAATTTGAATTATTCTAAGAAGAGAAAGATCAAAATTTGTTTTTAGTCTACACTCTGTCTCTAGCTTAATAATAACTTATATGTTTTCCACTAAAGATTAAAATCTGAATTCTT
This sequence comes from Pinus taeda, assembly GCA_000404065.3. Taxonomy (NCBI): domain Eukaryota; kingdom Viridiplantae; phylum Streptophyta; class Pinopsida; order Pinales; family Pinaceae; genus Pinus; species Pinus taeda. Next base: position 103,222 of record APFE031304948.1, on the reverse strand, counting down.
AATTGCTCTGTTTTTAGTTGGATTTCTAAATCTTTTCCTCTCTTTCACACCATAGATCTTAAATGATCCAGTGAGTTTTCCTAACTTGCCCTGTAAGTTTAGCATGTAAACTTTGTATTTGATCATCCCATACCTGTGACTCCATTTTGCCAATGGACTTTCTCCCAGTTTAAACCCAACAACACAAAAAATCCAACCTGAACTTAATAGCTAGCCCAATACCTTCAGTCAAACAAAGCTAAATCGTAAAGATAGATCCCTCTCTGAAACTGGAAGGGCTAGATTCCCAGTTTCCAACGTGGTTTTGTGGTTACCTCCGTGATTTTTTCTACAACCTCAAAAATTACAGAGTGATAACATTGACACAAATTTTGAATAAACTATTAATAAAGGCTTCCATAGGATCAGATTGAGGACTAATAGCCAACACTTAAGAAATTACGTTAATTCGAATGAGGACTCTGTCGAGAATAATAGGAGCTTTCGATAAAAATCGAGAGTCTTAGATGCTCACCCAATAGGATTTCCTTTCACCATGTGGTCCATAGATACTTAAAAATTGCCAAACCATGTCAAACTTCTTCACTTCTAGCTCAACCATAATGGATTTAGGAAAATTGGACAAGAAGACTTTCTTAAGAGATGGATTCCATTTAGTCATGAGACTACTTGACAGACTATTAACATTGAGGGAACAAAATTACCATCCTCTCAACCATGGTTCAAATATCAATTGTGATTTTTGGATCGAAGTCATAATATCCTGCAACATGATGTATGGATTAATATTTCGTAGGAGGCATTTGAGGGCTAAATTTTTTGAGGATTCCCCAAAACCCTGAATTTATCATCTCCTACTATATGATGATGTATGGATTATTATTTTGTAGGAGGAATTTGAGGGATAATTTTTTTATGGAGCCCACAAAACCCCAAATGTTTAAAAGAAGGATGATCATTGAGACACCCCACATGAGGCCATATTTTCCTTAAGGACCCTGATGATGGAGTTTTTCTTTCCTTAGCTAATATATATACTTATTTTTCATTGATCCTTGGATACATTGGGTTCACATCATATATGGCCTATATATGATCAATCTTCTTCCATGCCACCTCTATCTGACATTCTCTAGAATTAATTTGTTCTTGACCGAAGGCCATATGCCTTTTGGCATTCTACCAAAGGAGGATAGGACGATAAATTAAGAATCTAAGACTGAGAGGAGGAGGAAAAATATCTATTAGATTTTTATTCCAAGTATTGGACCAAAGAAGAAGTCTTATCAAGCTTAAGATTCACTAGAGAAGCAACACTAGGCATTTCCTGTTCAGTATCCTCACCTACTTCCTTTTCATATTCAACTCTTGGAGGCTAAAGCTTGGTTTCATGCTAAGTTGGATGTTTGTTGATATTCTCAACCTTTGTTAAGTTCTTACACATCCATATATTTTTTGGAGAAATTTTACAATGAGAATTCTTGTCACATTGAGCAAGAAAGTGACCGATATTCTTAGAACCAAAAAAACAGAATGGGATTTTCCAATAGTCATGTTGAATCTAGCTCCTTCCATTAAACTATAATTTAATTTTTCCAACTAGGCCTTCTTACATGTCCTCCTCAATATGGATCTAGACACACCTACAATACAATTTTGAGAGACAATCCTCATCCAAACAAAGAAGTGACCCAGAATGTCTTTTATGCCTTATAAACCCTCACATGACCATAATTGTAGAGGTAAACTAGGTAATATTGTGATATATTTTGGATAAACATTCACTCCACTGTCAAGTCAAAATATAAATGAAATGATGAATAACTAAACCTAACCTTACCCACTATGAATCATTAGCCATAATCTTTAGAACTTCCTTCTCCTTGTTAAAAATATCCACAATTAACCCACGAATAAGTAGATGAAATATTGATGAATATCAAAGAATAGGCTTCCAGTGATTCTCCTTTTGCAACATCAATGAAAATTTGTTTAGGGCTAAGTCCTCTTCGACCACCATTTCCAAAACCTCTTAGGATTTGACACCTTTGGTTCGAAGTAATATCTACATGCTAGAAGGAAGATCAAAGACTCTTTACTGTAAACTACTCCAATTTTCAATGACAAAATAGACGAGGCCCTTTGTAATCCCAAGCCTATTACTTATCCATCTATCATCATGGTCTATGATCATGGTCTATGATGTGATTACCGAAGTTGTATCCAAATCCAAATGAAGAGGCTTCACAAGCAATAACTCTTTTTTATATGTGAAAATTCCCCTTGGAAAAGGATTTACCGGTTCCTAGTCCACGACATATAAATCCATACTAGAAACCTCAAAATATGAGGCATAATAGGTTGTCGAGAAGGAAATCCACCTATCCTCAACTCGTTCCTTCCCTGTATGATTTGGTCTCTGAAAAGATCTATACCAGAAAGAATTACCGATGGGATAATGTCTAAAATACAAGGACCCTAAAAAAACCCCATTCTGGTCAAGCCTGCACCAAAGAGAAACATCATTGAGAGAATTCCTGAAATATTGAGTCCCACAAAATCAACCTAATTCACTACACAAAAAATTACCTGCAACTCCCCCGCAGAAAAATATCCCTCTAATAAATATGGTATACATGTTATAAGATGTGATTTTTATTATTTTTATTTATTTATCATAGTTTATCTAAATAATTACTAATACTTAATGAATAGAATCAATTATATGTGTATGTGTGATGTGTGTATTTAAAGGAGTTTTATTTAATATTAAAACTTGAGAATATTTTTATTAGTGAGTAATTTTCTACTTTTTAGGGATTTTTATATTAAAAATTATGGAACTCTTTCACGTAGTGGTCAAATATTTTTAGTGGTCAATGCACACATGAGTCGACAAAAATCCAATGCATATCCTTTAGAAAAGCCATAACTTAATTATATTTCAATTTTTTCATAAAACAACCAAGATTTGAAAATTCCAAAAATAGAAATGAAACACCAAACTGAGATGTTATTAGGTCATATGTTTCTTCAATCATAAGTGATTTTTTTCTTTTTTTCTTTTTCTTTTTCTATGTGGTTATGTGGTCGTTGCAACACACACCCTCCAAAATGTTTCCTAGACTTGAATTTTTGAGCCAACTTTGGATCTTGCAATCGACTTTTTCATAGTCACTTCTAACTTTGTTAACTCTTTTAGCTCCCTTTTGGATTCGAAGTGTCAAATTCACTTGCTCACACATGCTCAATGTGTAACAAGTTCATGAGTATATTCTTTTATGTAAGCTTTAACAAGCATAGCACATTCCATCGAGATTGTGTGCTGGTCTGGGTGCTGGTGTTAGAGATAATCGTTCAAAACCAGAAATGATATCTTCAAGTTCAGGCAGGACTTATTTTTAGATTTCCTTTGGAATATCAGTCATCAACCTCTAAACTTAGCCATTCTACTAAAACAACAAAATTGTTAAATTTACCTGAAAATTAGCAAGCCTTCAATTTTTCTGTGGAACCAAAAATAAATAAAACTGTAGTTTATAACCTTTTCACATTTTTCATTCCACAAACCTTTAGCATATTAATTCTCCATCATCGATCTTATTCTTTAATCTGATGGTTGACACATGCCCACTCGCAAACTAGCCAGATGATCTCCACCGTTAATCAATCCCTCTTGATCCAACGGTTGACGCGTAACCTTGCATGGATTCTTGTGTGATGTTTAACACATTGAGAGCATGCGAGGAAAACATTTTTCCCATGCTACATGTCGGTTGCTAAGTGGAATCGTATAAAGTTTGCAAATACAACTTACTGGCTTGAGATCGTGTGAGAAATAACTTTCTCCTATGAAGACCGCTTTACTCCTTTGTTTAATTCCTGCGCTTGTTGGTACATGATGACCGTTAGATCTATTGGATCTGTCGATCGAATGCTTCAGGTCTTTTCCTAGGTTTCTCTCGAATTTATGACGTTTTGCTCATTCCACCAAGGTTTTAGCACTTCCACAAAGTTTAATCTGTCCCTAAGTTATATTTAGGATGTCACTAATTAAACTCTATGGGTTCGAAATAAATCTCGATTAACTCAATACACAGTGAATGGAGATTTAAATGCGATAACACAAGGAACTTCAAACCTCTAGAATTGACGATTCATGCATAGAATACACAGAGACACAAAGAGATTCCAATTTCTGCATTACAATCCTCCACAGCCAAATCCCTTTACATTAATTCAAAACTTACATAAATACCATTACATACAACAACTAGATCCTCAATCAATGGATCGAAACTCTCTAATCCTATTTAATATGCATGATATTCTCCTCGATAATCTCAACTAAGCCTAACTAATTGAATTAATTACAAGATAATACAAATCCCTGAATTCTAGCACAAATCCTATCTACAAAGCTTTGTAAAGTGATAGCTAAAGGATCCCACTCCTTTGCTTGTAAACCTTTTTTGGATTTTTGGAATAAAATCGAAGCCTTTTGTCTTCAAGCCTCATGCTCCTACATTAGACTCCTAAGGACAAAATTCTTCATGGGCTCCTGTCCATGAACTCTTCTATAGAACTACCCAACTTCTGTAGCATGGCATCTGTCATCTAGGTAGCATCAGCAATTGGTTGATCCTTCCATTTAACCAAATACTGAAAATACTCCTGTCCTCTTGTCCTTTCAAATACCCTCTTATCCAATATTTTCTCTATCTACAATGCCTTTGTTGTAGGTAACTGTTTTACCGAATCAACCTCTTGTTCTTCCTTGTCTTCTATTGTATCATCTACATTTCGACTTTCATACCTATATAAACCAGCAACATTGAAAGTTGGATATATTCCAATATCAGGGGGTAATTCAATTTTCATATGCATTCGTAGAAAATTTCCTCAAGGCTCTGCATGGTCCAATTTTCTTAAATTTTAACTTGTTATACTCCCTTTTTGTAAATATTTCCTTCCTCGGGTGTGCTAAAACCAAATCTCCAACCTCAAAATTAACTTCTCTCTTCTTCAAATCTGCTCTGCGCTTGTACTTTATGCTGCTATCCTATAACTGTTGCTTTACCTATTCATCTATTGCTCGAATCTCTGAAGAAAAATCCTCTCCTTTAGCACTTCTCATTTTAGCTTTGCCCAAGTCTCTCAATTCAGACACTCCTCTTGGGTGCATTCCATAAACTATATGAAATGGACTCTGCCCTATAATCATGTTAGGAGAATCATTATAAGCATATTCAGCCTGTACCAAAATTTGATCCCACTGTTTTGGATGTTCACCTGCAAGACTTCCCAGAAGATTACCCAAGCTTCTGTTTACAACATCAGTCTCTCCATTAGTGTGAGGATGATAATATGAACTAAAACTCAGTTTAGTACCAAGTTTCTTTCACAAGGTCCTCCAGAAATGACCAACAAATCTGGTGCCTCTATTTGAAATAATGATCTTAGGTAACCCATGCAGCCTTATAATTTCCTTAAAAAACAGATCAGTAATGTGAGTAGCATCACTGGTTTTATAACATGGAATAAAATGTGCCATTTTAGAAAATCTGGCAACCACAACATAAATTGAATCATTTCCTCTTTGAGTTTTTGGTAAACCCAAAACAAAATCCATACTTTCCATATCCCAAGGTCTATCTGGAATAGGTAATGGAACATACAAACCTGTGTTTTGGCTCCTTCCCTTTGCATACTAATAGACTTTACAATTTTTAACATGATTCTCCACTTCAGATCTCATTTTCGACTAGAAATAAAACCGATTCAACTACTCATAAGTCTTTTCTGCACCAAAATTTCCTCCAAGTCCACCACTATGTTTCTCCTTGATTAAATTTTCTCTCATAGAACAATTTGGTATGCACAACTAATTTCTTTTAAACAACAATCCTTCTTGCAAGAAAAAATCTAGCCACTTACTTTTGTCTAACAAAGCAGGATTTTTACAAGCTTCAAATGGCTCTTTAAAGTCTAAGTATTTCTCATATAACTCCTTAAGAAAATCAAAACCCAACACTTGAATTTGACTTTCCTGAACTAAGATACTTTTTCTGCTAAAGGCATCTGCTACCTTGTTTGATTGGCCAATTATATGTTTTAATACAAAATTAAAACTTTGAAGATATTCTACCCATTTTTCATGTTTCTGACTAAGTTTTGGTTGTTGCATAATGTACTACAATGCATGGTTGTCTGAATAAAGTATAAACTCCTTAGACATCAAGTAATGTCTCCACTTCTTCAATAACTGTACAACAACATAAAATTCCTTACCATAAGAAGAATATTTCTTCTTTGATCATTCAATTTTTCACTGAAATAAGCTACAGGTCTATCCTCCTAACTTAAAACAATACCAGTATCTTCTCCACTAGAATCACATTTCACTTGAAAAGGTTTATTAAAATCAGGCAAAATCAAAATAGGTTTTACAATGATCTTTCTTTTAAACAATTGAAAGTTTTTTTCTGCTTTAGCAGTCTATTTAAATGGTTGTTTATCCTTCTTTATAGTGTCAATAATAGAAGCATTGATCTTACTAAAATTCCTTATGAATTTCCTATAAAAACTACCAAGACCATGAAAACTTCTTACCTCAAAAACACTTTTCGGTGAAGGCCTCTCTATGATTACCTTGATCTTCTTTCGATCCATATTTAACCCATCAGCAGAAACAACAAAGCCCAAATATACCAATTCTTCCTTCATGAATGAACATTTCCTTAAATTTAGCAGTAACTTTTCTTGTTGTAGCTTTTGTAAGGCATAATTCAGATGTCTCATATGTTCCTCTTTAGATCTGTTGTAAACTAATATATCATCCAGATATACTATTACAAATTTACCAATAAATTCTTTCAACACTTCATTCGCAAGCCTCATAAATGTACTAGGAGCATTTGATAACCCAAAAGGCATTACCATGAATTCATACAACCCTTCATTTTTTTTAAAAGCAGTTTTCCATTCATCACCTTCTTTAATCCTTATTTGATGATAACCACTTTTTAAATCCAGCTTTGTAAAATATCTAGCCCCATTTAAACAATCCATCAAATCTTCAATTCTAGGTAAAGGAAATTTGTACCTGATTGTTATTTTGTTGATTTCTCTTGAATCAATGCACATTCTCCAGCCTCCATCTTTCTTTGGACTCAACACCGTTGGCACTGCACAAGGACTCAAACTCTCTCTAATCAGTCCTTTATCTAACAATCCCTGAACCTGTTTTTTGATTTCTTCATTTTCTATGGGAGTCATCCTATAAGTTTCTTTATTTGATAGATTTTCTCCTGGAATCAAATCTATATGATGAATGATTTTTCTAATGGGTGGTAACTCATTAGGCAAATTATCTACAATGGTATCACAAAAATTCTCCAGCATCTCTTGAATTTCAATTGGTAAATCAGAATTTTAGTGGAAGTAATTATTACCTTGGGTTTGCAAAATTTACGTCATCCTCTTCAATCTGCTACAAGTATTCCTTTCCACTCAGCAATAGAGTCTTTGGATAAGACTTTCTTGATGCATCCTCTTCTTCCATAGGCAGTAATGTATGATTGATACCATCTTTACCAAATTTATTTGTTCTTTTTCCCATCATGCATAGCTCCTCTGTCATACTGCCAAGGTCTTCCAAGCAATATGTGGTACACATCCATATACATCACATCACACAGAATTTTGTCTTTGTATTTTCCCAACTGCAACTCCACTTCACATTGTTCATTCACTAACAACTGATGTCCTTTTTGAAGCCATGAAACCTTGTAAGGTGTTGGATGTTTCCTTGTCTTGAATTTCAACTTCTCCATCACTTCTGTAGAGACCAAATTATCACTACTTCCACTATCAATTATCATTTTATAGCATTTTCCTTGAACCTTGCACACAGTCCTGAACAAAGTATTTCTATGTGTTGTTTCAACAACTTCCTCTGTTGGATTTAACAAAACTTTGTTAACTACCAAAGAATCCCATTTCTCTGGTACATTTTCTTCTTCTAGCACCTTTTCTACTTCTTCTTCAGTCTTATAAACAATTACATTTCTTTGATTTGTTCCTTTGTTTTCTAGGCACTTATAAGCTCTGTGTCCCAACTTATTACATCTGTAACATATAATTTCTCTTCCTCTGCCTCTACCTCCTCTTCCTCTGAAAAAACTTCTTCTGCCACTTGCATTGTGTAGTTTCAGTCCCAAAGCTTCAGAATTGAGCTCCTAGACTACACAACTATGCAATCATATGGCCTCCTATCCTTTCAATAATTCACATTTTGCAATTTTAGTGCTGAAGCCTGGGCCTTAGCCTCCAAAACTCCAGAATTATGCCCTCCATCGAGGCCTAAATTGCACATTTCATAGTCTCACACCACAAGCCCAGCCCTTGAGCTCCTAAGTTGCACAACTGCACAGTCATCTGGCTTCCTTTGTCTTCTAAAACCACACAGTTGGCTGAAACAATGCAAAACCCCTCACTTTGGCTTATTGACTTCCAAAAATATGAAATTTTCTTTCTGAGTCCAACTTGAACTACACATTCTGCAGTCTCAAGCCTCAACCTTCACCCCTAATTTCCTGAGCTACGTAACTGCAGAGTCATTGAGCCTATCCCTCAACCTATCACCTGGTTCTGAATCAATCAGTGGATCATTATGCAACTTCTGAGACCAGGGGTTTATCGGACTTATCTCATCTTGTCATGAGTAGATTGCAAATGCAGGTACTCTATCATGCTATGGAAAGATGATAAAGAAGTAGATGGATAAGGAGGCCATGTCAAAATACACTTTATTATCTGCAAAGACAAGATGATCAATCAAGAGAAAGTAAAGGAACATCAACTTGAGATAGGAACTGCAGATCAAGTTCCATTGACTCCCCATCTCTAATCAATTTGGAGGAATAATAAGAACATAATAACCCATCTTTCAGAAGACACAAAGAAAGCAACACCAAAAAATGGGTTGACAATGCCATGTCATCATCTAGTCCATGCTCGCATAGTAATGTCATATCTTGTCATGAGTCATCATATGCCACATCATTATTGTGGGTTATGTAATTATCTATTCAAAATGTAATACAAAGCGGAAGTCCAAAGGACACATACAAAATATGAAGAGTCATGAAAAGTCAAAAAGTCATAGGAAGTCAAACAGTCATGAGGGTAGTCAAAGAGTCACAAGCAAGGTGAAGCATCACCCCATTGGTTATATATACACCATCATTGTATGAGTAAAGGAATTTTCACATTGGCTCCTCCTACAAGGCATTAGAGAGATAATATTTTTCTTTTGGGGAGCAAGTAGTGGCTCCAACACTCCACTACCGGAGCTAGCAGTATTCATTGTATACATGTGTCTTAGAACTTTTACTTAATGTCTGAAGCCTGATGGCCAGCACATTCTTCATGCATGGATTATGAATTATGTATGACTATTCTGTGGATGTGTGTAATTCATGTTTTCTTTCATCTGTGATAAAGTAGTTGAACTATTTCAGTTATTTTGGTACTTATCATATTGAAAATGTGTTGTAATGGTTGTTACTGTTGTCACATCCTTATGGACTATTTCGCTGGATATTAGACAGATCATTCTTGTTGATTGGTTGTAATGACCATCACATCTTTGTGGACTATTTCGCTAGATGTTAGACAGGTCTTGCTTGGTTGCATGTGTCTCTACTGTAGTGGTACTATTACCTCTCTCTTAGAGGCTCACTTCATATGCTCCCTCTATAGTAGAAGAACTTTGACACACTTACAGCTCAACACTCACTAGACACACTCACTTTCTTTTCGAAGACACATTTGCATTCCTCTCTCTTGTTGATAGTTAGAGCCAAGGAAAATGTATAAGAATACATGGAAACCAAGCTAATACTCTAGATGGGGTTCTTATTCCAAATAGTGTGAGTTCTAATTAGGACTTCACATCAAGGAGACCCACTTGGTTGACAGATTTCCAGTACCATCAACAGGTTCATGGACCATAGAGATTGTTGACAGCTATGTCCACAAAATATTTGTATCCACCTCAAGGAGTTACTTCTTTCTTACTCAACCACAAATATTGACCCTGAGAACATTGAGAGAATTGAACCTGTGATATCTCAATAGCAAAGATGCTCTAACGACAAGTACACAACCAATTGAATCTAACCATCGAGGCTAAATCATAAATGACTTATATGTCGCTATATCTAATTTTTTTAACCATACTTTAATTATACAAATTGCATATAAATTCATAAGCCCTTATAAATATATTATTTATAAATTTCATAGCACCTTATAGATATATTATTATTTATTTATCTCATTTCTAAAATATAAAATTTTAAATAATTTAAAATTTTGATAGTGAGAAATTTAAAAAGTTATAACAATTTTATAACTTAGGGTTTTTTTTAGTGTTTTTGGAAAAAAATATCTATATAGAAAACCCAACATAAAAACTCTAGTTTTATTTTCTAATGATATTATTATATTATCTTTTATGTGTGCTACATCAATATTTTCCTAATAAAAATTATTAATACAAAAATTTTGATAACACTATTTATATTTAATTTAATAGTTTTAAAATATTTATTTTTTTAAACGAAACAAATAGAGATTTATATTAAAAAAATATGGACTCCCAGGCAAAACCTTTACATATTTCAATCTTCTTTAAAGGTTTGAGATTGAGGACAAAGGCTCAATCCAAACCCTCAAACGAATTCCCCATGACACAAATACTTCAATCCCCTTCCGACTAAATATTTTCCAAGAAACCCCCAAAATACAAACACATTTTGCATTCCATTTTTTAATTTGATCTAGTTTGAGTTCTTATTTTTCTTGGAGATTTTTTTTTTCCTTTCTTCCGAACTTGAATCCAGCCCACATTTTCTACAAATTCTGGCGGATCATTCTTCGGAAATTGCACTATATTTTCCTTGAAATCTTTCTCGTCTGCCTCATCTACCCAAGAAATTTCCTTATCAATGAGATTCCTTGTGATTTCAAGAGATAATATTTTTTCCACAAGGGTTTGACGCCTTTCTTCTAATGTTGTATTTGGGGGATCTTTACTGGCAACCAGAGGATCCACATTGGCAATCAAAGTTTATTTCTTAGTTTCTATTATTGTTGTTATGGTTTATTTGACTAAATCTGATTCCTTCTTGTCTTCTGATTCTTTCATGCCCTGAGGCTCTTCTTTGAATATTCTATAATGATCATCGTTTCCACCTTCCCACCATTTGGGCCTTTAGGATGTTTTCCAATCTTTGTGATTATGAGGACGCTTGGGGAAATTTTTAATTACATGCTCTGTTTCATAGCATGCTTGATATTGAAATGAGATATTCTCATAGTCAATATTTTTCATTCAAACATAGTTTGGAGCCATCAAATTGATATTTGTGGGAAAACCCTTGATGAAGTCCATCTCCACACAAATCTAAGCATAAGTAGTCTTGAAATCTTTTTCTGCTTCAAAACAACTTCGATAGAATTTTCCCGTGTTGCCAAAGGAGTAAAGCGATCTTTGATTCTAGAAATGCAAGGAAATATTCGACAAGCTTAGCCAAACTGGGGCTGAAGAAATTGATGTTGTTACTAGATCAAAAGTGGGAGACCAATGCTGCAGGTAGAGGCCAACGCTCCCCCAAAACCACATTCCAGCTTCACAGATAACCTTCTTGTTTTCAATCTTTTCAAAAACCATAGTGAAGAAACCCTGAGTCATAGGGTAAATATTTATCTCATTTGTCAAAAGTGGCTTCTATGTCTCAGAGATCCATTTATGTAGATCGGTTAGCTGCAACCAGAACCCATTACACATACAAACATAAACATTCTCCGAAGAATAATTTTCACAGTCCAAAGCTTCCTCACCCACAGGAACATTTATGGAAGAAATTTCTTGCACCACTTGAAGACCAGATCCAAACTTCAACATAGAACTCTACGAAATCCAAGAAGAGCTAGCTTGACCGATAACCATACCTACAAAAGAAGAAGATTTATTGTCATATCACAGGAATTCACCATTAAATGATTTGCAGTAAAAGTCTGCAAAAAAATCCATACAAACAAAGCGAAGATTGAGTAGCTAGGGTGAAACCTTAACCACCACAAGGGATCCAAAGTTCCTTCCATATTTTAAATTACAAAAATTAATATTTTAAAATATTTTATTAATTAATAAATTTATTTTTATAAAAAATATTATTTCTCCAATTTTTTTTAACAATAATTGGTATAATAATATTTATAGTTTGAAAAAAAAATAAAAATATAAACATTAAAAGTAAAAGAAGTTTAATTTTATTATTATTTTAATTACAGAATGAATATGTTTTAATTTTCGAAGTTAATTAAATTAAATTGAAAATATTACAATATATTATATTATATTATAGATAATTTAATTAAAATCTTATTAACGGTTAAATAATAATTAATTCCGAATTCATAGTATAACCAGACTGCTAGGTCTTGGAGTATCAAACTCATCTCTTCTACAAATTATGACCATAATTGATCTTTATGAAAAAGGTATATATGCATTATGTTTTTTTTTAATTAAAAAAATAATTTTTTATTAATTATATAAATTAAGTTTGTAATAATAGTTATAAATCACTATAGTTATGATATTTTTAGTGCAATTTTTCTTTAAATGGTATATATTTAGTTATTGAATATTATTAATCTCAATTATTATTATTTTGTAATTTTATTATATATATCTATATCTATATATATATATTAGTTTAAAAGAGTTAAAGCCACGACGTACAAAATGTTTATGCTTCCTAGAACATAAGACAACATAATAATGATAAAAAACCATCCATGTTAAGACAAGATATGCAAACCTAAGCATATTTTATCAATTATATATATGGGTGAGGAGTAATATAAAGATGATGCAGAGCATCTGATCTTTAGGGAAACTTCAAAGTCTGATCTTTAGGGAAACTTCAAAGTTTAATCGGATAAAGGGTTCTTGAAAGCCCAAGGAAGAGTTAAATTGTGAATGTGTTTATAAAAATGATTGTGAATTATTTTGAAAAAATGAAAAAAAATCCATAGTTTTAGATTTATTCTAGAAAAGACAAGTAGTAGGTTTTCAGAAGTTTCTAGGAATGAGTCAGGAGGATAGGTGTCAATTCAATATAACGAATCATGTAACTGAAATGAGTATGATGGCAGAGTTTGAGTAACAACTCATTGAGGAGATGACGGTGAATGTCTATGTTTAGAAATCGGTTACATAATTGTAAGGGTAGTTGTGTTATGCTCGCAATATCAAATCGAAGTATAAATGTAAAGTGGAGGATCATTTTCGAGGTTAGCTAGCTTGGAAAAAGAAGTTAGTTCAGTGGAATCAATCTAAGATGACGGATAGGCTGTAAATTTTGGTGTGAGATTGAAGTTAATTAAACAACATTTCTTAGACCAGTGGCTTTTGTAGCAGCAAATTGAATCTGTAAGTGTGTATGAGATAGTTATTTGCTTATGTGTTTGTGAGGTTTATGGACCATAATATTAATATTAGGAGATTGAAATTGATTTGGTCTTTAAATTGTTGTGTTGAATGAGGAATTCTTGCACTATGTTTTCTCTGTTATTTACATTTAAATGAGAACCAGAGAATCATATTCAGTTAATATTTTAATCCAGTACTTTTGCATCCAACATTATGTATTGGAAAGAACCATTTTACATTTCAAATCCGAGAATATAAAGCACTTTGTATCCAGCAAACAAAGGAAAGAAAATTCATAAAAAAAAAAATTGTCACCAATTTTGCGAGTCGATTTCTGATCAAAGGAATATGAATTTCGAAATTTTGGCATCTGGGTTTTGTTCAGAGCAGGGTCTGTTTGGGAATTCATGAGCGATTTCCCAAAAATATCCTTCGTTTGGGAGTTACGAAGGGATCTTTAAACTACGTTTTTACAGACTACATGATTAAAAAAAGAATGTGTTCTTCCTGTAACAACACCGTAGTTTGTTGTGAAAGTCTGTAATAGCACTATAGTTTGTTGTGAGAGTCCTGTAACAGCATCGTAGTTGGCTATGAGAGTCTGTAACAAAATTGTAGTTTGTCGTGAGAGAAAAAATTTGTTGTTCATCTTGTAACAACATTGTGGTTTGTTGAGATAGCAACCATCTGGAAGGAATGATCATCATTGAAGGTATTTGGAATATGGCAGGCCTAGGGAACTAGGTCTGCATCATTTGGTATCAGAGTAGGTAAAAGATTTTTGAGGAAAAGCTTAGAGCATGTTAAAATATTTTTGAAGAAACTTAAAGCAGGTTATGCTTTTTGAAGAAAGAAGACAAAGAGGAGATCTGTAGAGGAGAAGAAATCGGATTGTAAATCTGAAAAGGTGGAGGCAAATTTAGAAAGAAAATTCAGACAGTAAAATCTGACAAAGTGACAGTTGATATCTCAGGAAGAATGAAGATCCATTCGAATATTGAAGAGTGGAAGCAGACTACCTTGTGAAATAATGTAAGTAGTGTTTTATGTTAACTGTAGTTTGAGTTTTGCAGCTTAAACACAGATTAAAGAATGATAGCAGCAAACAGACAAGGAAAGTTGTATGTGTTCCAAGGAATAAAGTGAATAAAAGACTCTGGAAAAAAAAAAGTAGCAATGAACCTGAAGAATCCAACTGAAGGTGGGACAGAGAGGACAAGGGTGTTCTCAAAAGAAGCTAAGCAGAAGCATTTTAAAGTGGACATAGAAATTTGGCAGCAGCAAGATTTCAAAAGCTTGGCAATGGTCTTTGTTTTAAATATCATTGATATGTAGGTAACAACAATTAGTGAAGCATCTCAGCAAGAAGATCACAACCTTAAGAGCAGTGATGAAGGAAGCTAGTAAGGGTTTCTGAGAGTGTGTCCAGAACCTAGTATCTCAGTTTTGATTGAAATACAAGAGGACAATTGTGTTCTCAAGTATATATGAGTTGTGCATGTGAGCCTAGAAGGAGAAAAGAGAAATTCTCAAGGAGGTTCCTAACAGAGGACTAGTGCTTACCAGAATACCAGGCACAATGGAGAGCTTGGTGAGGTAAGTTGTAGCAAGGAGAACTTGTTACTGCAAAGGCTTAGTGTCGTTCATAGTGAGAGTGAGAAGCTCATGAAGATGAGGAGGAAGATGACTAATGAAATTCATAGCAGAGGTTCAGGAAGTAGCCACAAAGTGAAGAAAGAAGATGCCAAAGCAAGTAACATATGGAGGCAAATGAGTGATGAAGAATATGAGAGGGAGAAGGCTGAGATAATAGCCCATCTTGACTGATGGAACTGTTACAAAGGAATGAGAAAGACCAGAGGTGTGGTTTTCTCATGAGAAGAAATATGAAGTGGCCTAAGTTATAAAGAAGGCTACAACATAAGCAAATGAAGTGGGTGGTGGAAAAACATAGAGAAGCTGAGTTGGAAATGGAAGTTTCTATTTGCGAAGAAGAACAAGGGGAAGTTCTGGGTGAAGATGAAGAATGGATATCAGTGAACTATTGGGATAGTTCAAAGCAGCAAGAGGAAATGTGGACAAAGGTAGAAGAAGGGTCTATCAAGCCTTATATTTTTTAATCTAATAGTTTTGGTCTGTTTGCAAGTTTTGTAGAGGATTGGCAGTCTTATGAAGCTGTCATAAAAATTCATAAAAGTCACGAGAGTTCAGAGGAGAACTCGCATCAGCATACTGATGTGCTGATAGAGGATGAAGAGTACTTCTCAGAAGATAAGTATTCTAGAGAAGAGTATGATGGATAATGCCTCTTGAATGAGGAAAATATTGAATTGTTGCAGCAGAAAAAAAAAATTATTGATGAATTGGTATTTGGATCTGTTACAAAACAAGCACAATTCATTATGGAAGAAGGAAATGAAGTTCAACCTGAAGATCTGATATGTGAAACATGAGTTGAAGTTGTTGAGCATTATATTTTTCAAACTGACAATTGTTGTATGAATATAGGGATTATAAGTGTTAGAGGAGGACAGTTCTCAAATACTGTTACAGAGCATGGAGTTGATGAAGTATTGATTTTTGAAAACATAAGGAGCGAACAAGAACTTATTTCTATGGAGATGACTGAAACAAAATTATCTATGGAAGACAATCAGAGTGAATCATTGAGAAATATTGACTATATAAAGGATGAAGCTAGAAATGAAAAGCATCGTGATAAAATGCTTGAGGAGATTGAATTGCTGGAGAAGTTGCTAGGAGAAAATGGAAATAGAAAAGAAATGGTTACAACAGTACTTGATAGTAGCAGAGAGTCTCTAATAATCATGGAGACAGAAGAGTGTTTTAATTTACAAACCAATAGTTTGTTTACACGAACAGTGAATAGAATGAATGCGTGTGATGTTGCGATTGAATATATTGAACAAAGGTTATTTGGAGATGAGATAAAAGTTCAGAAGAAACAAGAGGGTAAGGATGTAAGGGTGGCAATAAGGATCCAACAACTCCAAAGTGAAGGTAAATAGTAGAAGATTAAAGACAAACTTGAAGAACGACTATGTTAGCTGAAAACATAGTGATGGATCATCATTACATCATGATGATAGGCACAGTGGAGATAACCATGGAAGCTGTTGAGGCAATCAATAAACAAGAAGGACTAAACTCTCATCAAAGGATCAGTGAATGGGAGAAATAATTGGAGCTACTGGAGAAATGGCTAAAATCACCAGTAGGGAAGAAAAAGCCTGATGAAGATTGCAAAGGATATGTAATAGAGGAAGAGAAAAAGGTCAAGCAAAGAAATGAGTTGGACATAGAAATTGAATTGATGATGGAATTGCTGAGAAAAAGTGTCTCAAAGGGAGAATACAGCAACAAGAAAGCAAAGAATCAGCAAGAAAAAGACAGTAGCAGACTGCGAGAGCATAGCTAGTGGGGCAATGCAGCATAAAGTATAGAGGCCGAGAGAACAACAGCAAACAACAACGGAAGCAACAAAACATCATAAAGGAAGAGAGACAACCAAAGACAGACTAGAGAACAAAGTTTGTGATCCAAGAGGACTTAATTATCCAGACTTATGACCAGGAAGTCATAAATTTCCTACACGGGGAGTCTGATGCAAGAGCATCTGATCTCTAGGGAAACTTCAAAGTCTAATCAGACCAAGGGTTCTTGAAAGCCCAAGGAAGGGTTAAATTGTTAATGTGTTTATAAAAATGATTGTAATTATTTGTACAAAAAACAAAAAATCCATAGTTTGAGACTTGCTCTAGAAAAGACAAGTCGTAGGCTTTTAGAAGTTTCTAAGAATTGGTCATGAGGATAGGTGTCAATTCAATATAACGAATCATGTAATTGAAATGAGTATGATGGCAGAGTTTGAGTAACGAGTCATTGAGGAGATGGGAATGAATGTCTATGTTTAGAAATAAGTTACAGAATTGTAAGGGTAGTTGTGTTATGCTGGAGATATCAAATCCAAGTATAAATGTAATATGGAGGATCATTTTCAAGGTTAGCTAGCTTAGAAAAAGAATTTAGTTCAGTGGACTCAATCCGAGAGGATGGATAGGCTGTAAACTTTGGTGTAAGATTGAAGTTAATTAAACAACATTTCTTAGACCGGTGGTTTTTGTAGTAGCAAACTGAATCTGTATGTGTGTGTGAGACAGTTACTTTCTTATGTGTTTGTGAGGTTTATGAACCATAATATTAATATCAGGAGATTGAAATTGATCTCGTCTTTAAATTGTTGTGTTGAATGAGGAATTCTTGCACCGTGTTTTCTCTGTTATTTACATTTAAATGAGAACCCGAGAATCATATTCAGTTAATATTTTAATCCAGTACTTTTGCATCCAAGATTGTGTATTGTAAAGAATCATTCTACATTTTAGATCTAAGAATACAGAGCACTCTGTATTCAAGAAACAGAAGAAAGAAAAGTCGTAAAAGAAAACTGTCACCAATTTTTCAGGTCAATTTCTGATCAAAGGAAGATGAATTTAGAAATTGTGGCATATGGGTTTTGTTAAGAGCGGGGTCTATTTGGTAACCCATGAGTGATTTCCCAAAAATATACTTTGTTTAGGAGTTACGAAGGGATCTTTAAACTGTGATTTTACAAACTGCGTGATTAAAAAAAATGTGTTCTTCCTATAACAGTAGAGTAGTTTGCTGTGAGAGTTTGTAACATCACTACAGTTTGCTGTGAGAGCCATGTAATAGCACCGTAGTTGGCTGTGAGAGTCTGTAACAAAATTTTTGTTTGCTATGAGAGAAAATATTTGTTGTTCATCTTGTAACAACATTGTGGTTTGTTGAGATAACAACCATCTAAAGAGAATGATCATCATTGAAGGTATTTGCAATATGACAGAACTAGGGCACTAGGTTTGCATCAAAAAATATTTATGGGAAGTGACAAAGAAGTATTTAATTCATTGTGAGGTTAGTATATGATCAATAACTTTAAGAGGCTTATTACAGTGGTTTGAGCAAAAACAATTGTATAAAGAGATATCCTTATAACTCATTAAGTTGACCTTTATCTTCATTGATTTGCATTAATTGAATTAAAAGCCATTTTGTTTATCTTCAAAGATTTTCATTAATTGAATTAAAACATAGAGAGGAGAGTGAGGGTTAGTTTCATAGAAGTCAACATACCTATCACTACTTCACAAAACTCCATTTACATATTGAACTCTAGGCCATGAATTCATTGAGATACCATGACATTAAAAGAGATTTTTTAAAGAGGATTCACCTACCCTTCGTATCGAGGGGGTTTTGTCTTTGTTCTTGTATTTTTTCAATCGTTACCTCTTTATCGATCAAAACAACCCCTTTGTATGCCCCTTCAAAGTAAGCTTGCTTGAAATATGATTGCATTTATGTTATTTCTGTAGTTTTAGATATTTAAAGTGTAGTAGTGCCGTAATCTACGTAATGCTCTCTAGAACATATATAAGCATCGTAAAAAAAGATGCAAAACTAAGCTTATTTTATTAAACACATATATAGATAAGTAATATAGAAATTAGATTGATGGGAAGTGAAAAATTCATATTTTAGTTATATTATGAGGTTAGTATATAATTAATAACTTTAAGAGGTGTATTCTAGGTGTATTATAGTAGTTTTACCAAAAAAAGGGTGTATAAAGAGACGTCGTTATAGTTTACTAAGTTGGTGTTTATTTTCATTGCTTCACACTAATTGCATCAAAATCTAGTTTAGTTGATTAATATTTTTATTCTTTCTATAAAATGTAGAGTCAGGGTTTATTTCATTATAGCCAACATATTTATCACTAGTTCCCTAACTTCATTTACTTTCTTTTTCTTAACAAAATGGTTATGGGACTACCTAGTAGAACTCGTTTATACGACTTTTTTCACAATTTTCACCAAGTAGAGCACGTCTCTAGAGATTTGAACCGGCCATGGCCAAAAACGCAATATGTGCCTCTACTACATGAGCTCAACTTATTTGAGCTCTAACTTCATTTACTTATCAAAACTCTAGGCCACAAAATCTTTGAGATGCCATGACACTTCAAGAGTTTTTTCTAAGAGGGCTCATCTATCTTTTGTATCCATGGGGTCCTATTATAAGGGGGTTTTGTCTTCTCAACTCTTGTTTTTTTGTTGTAATCCTTACCACTTTATCAATCAGAGAAACCTCTTTATATGCATTTTAAGAGTAATATTGCTTGAAATATGAATGCATGAGGCTATTATGGGATATGGAATATAGGGATATGAGGCTATTATGGGATAATCTTATTGCTTTCATATTATCCATTAAAGGCCACATGAAAACTACAACCTAGAAGAATATATGGGGCTATCTCTCTCTTCATGTAGATCTAGGATTTCTTAGATAAGAATGAGAATGTGACTAACAATGGAGGAGGGAATATGAGTTCACAAATTAGGCTCTATTGGTTAGATGATAGACTAGAACTATAAGCCAAAATATGACACCACATAAACCTTGAATTAAAGACACAAGAGAGAAACTAAAACGAAGGAGTGAAGGGTATACCAAATGATAATAAAAAGCAGAAATGATTCAGTATAAGGGGATAAAGGAATGATTGTTTCAAATGTAGAGGGTAAAATTCATTTTCCTACCAAACACATTGAATCATCATGCAGACATAAGGCATGCATCTAACTATTTATAGGATGATTTTCCAATAATGGATCATGGTCTTCAAGCTTAATGAAACCATGATTTCCTAGGAATTTAATGATATGAAGGAATAATGAGCATAGAGATAGATCCAAGGGATGATAAAACCATGACTATCCTGTCCTCCAAGATATGGATCTTACTCTACTTCTAGTTAATCTCGCTACAGTATCCGTACCTTATTTATCGTCTAAAAAATGCATGGCACTTGCACCTATATTACTAGTGCCATTTGTCTAGAATGACACTTGATTTGATGAAACACGCATAATGTTCACTACTAGAAAGACATCCATATATCATTTGGCTGGAAGTTTGAATTCTATTACCAACTCACTATTGTTTATGTATGTGTAGGATATTATTATATCACCTATGGAGATTCGCATTCCATCATTAGCTATACAATCTAGTAACTTGTTTTATTCTCTACAAATGTGACTAGGAGTGATTAATTCATGTTGCTTGACATTGACGGTTACTTTGGTTAATGCATTATGTAATCTCTAATTGTTAGAGACATTTTGCTAGAGTATTCCTTGTAGAAATTTTCAAGGGATTCTATATTAATTTGTGAGTCTCCATTAATGATAAGGATGGAAAAATTAAGTTACTTGGTAAATATCAAGCCATCTTTAAGCACTTTAAGTTCTACAATGTTATTAGTGTTTATTCCTCTAAATCTATAGGAAGAAATACTATTTACCATTATAAATGTATATAAATCCCCTTGATGCTGGTAGGCCCAAGATTATCATTCTAGGAACCATTAAATTCATCTTTGTTAAGCCTGCTAGAAGGAGATATTAATGGGTTTGAGAGTGGATGGAGGAAATTTGAGAAAAGATTAAATTTTTTAAACCATCATGCATTAATGATTCCATTGGTTTCAATATAATAGAGAGATTCCTCGCTCTCTAGTGCCTAGAATATATAGTTTCTTTGATGGTTTTCTGAGCTAGAACCAATGCTTAAGCATAGTTTGTGATTTTACTTTGAATATCCTAATATTTGTTTCTTTCCATGCCTCCCATATTAGGATGATGGGATAACTGCTGAAAGAAAAATTTAGATATCTTGATAATAATTACTAAAGCTAATTTGCTAATATCTCAAGGATAGATAATTTGTTTCTACTTGTGGAACTAAAAAGGTGGATCCATTATCCCATAACAATTTGTGTAGCTAAACTACTTAAGAATTCGTTCTATTTTTTCAATGGATTATCATAAGGGACATATGGAAGCACCTAAGTACCTTCACTTGTATATTTTGTACGATCTCAAGAATCTCTTTTTTTATATAGACAAGAAAGGAGGTTACTATGGGTGAATGGTATCCTTTATAGATACGTTGTTAAGGATTGTTTTCCAAAGGTTCATGAAGGGGGTAGAGATAAATTGGTGGGATTATTCATAATATAGTCACCACTTTATTTATATCCCAAACATAGAGGACCTTGTCTTGATTTCCAACTTATCATTCTTTCTTGTTAGGCTTTCCCTATATAATCTTGGGCTTGAGTAGGGATTATGATTGACCATGAGGAATTATGTTTTCATTATTTGTGTACTGAGAATCATTTGATTTTCTCATGTGTCAATAATATCAAATATTTACCCATCCCACCTCCACAAAACTCTACCTTGAAATTTGACTGGCATGGATCTTTACTCAAGGGAGAAAACTAATATAATTAATGTTCTAGAAAACATACTTGTTTTCTAGTCCCTGGAAATCTTTTGGCTGATTCAAACTATAATTTCATTTATTGTTATTCCATATGAATGAGACATTATGGACTTTATTATTTCATAGTAGTTCCTACTCACCTATCCATCATATTTCACTCACTATTTACTCCCCCAAACTAAGTCATTTGAGTTTATACATGTCCAAATAAAATAACCCCCTAGGAGTAGATTGTGGATTGCAATATTTCTAAAACCAAGCCCACATGGATTTTTGGGATGCATATATCTAACCATCTAATCAAAGGCCACTTGGTTTCCATTGAAGGTAAACCCAAAGGAAAGTTATTTGTTTTTAGTGCCATCCTCAAGAATCTGTTTTATAGTTGTCAAACTTACTAAGTAAATAATATAGGATTCATATTGGCAGAGAGAAGTGTTTGAAGGTTTAGATTTGAATCTCTGAGGTTAGCCTATGCGTCTCGTAAGAATTATTTAAACATACATTATGTATAAGAGGAATTACAAAATAGAGGGAAGGAAGACGGCGAATTCAAAACCTAATATATGACTTCAGTGTCTTCATAAAATATGTCAAGTATGGAAAAGGAATATTGTAGATTTGGAAGAAATGAATTGTCCACCAGAGTCTACGAGGAAGGTGTCTAAAATAAAGTTAAAGGGTTTAATTATAAACCAAACATAATTATGCTATCAACAAACTTGAGATGGTAGATAGTATCAATTAAAGAGGAGAAAGAGAATCACTTGAGTTTCCCTAATACCTTGGCTTCAGTATGATTACAACTTAGACCCTTCACCATGAGAATGAAGAAGAAGAGTGAGATGGGTTCTCATTTGATTATAACCCTACTAGGTGAGAAAATATTCGAAGGGAAACCATTAATAATAATGGAAAATCAAGTTTCTTTTATCGTGCTCAATATCCAAATAGGAAGTGTTTGGGTGTCTGCTTTCTACGGGTTGAGGTTCTTCCTCCCTCCCGTTCATTCACCACCTCCCACTGTCCCGAATGGTATTCATGGTTCTCTACCTTTCCTCAGCAAACGGTTTCATGGTTTTTCATGTACAATGACATATATAGTAGGCTCGATTCATGCATCTAATCAACCACCGCAACATATATAATAGAGTGATGGACTTTCGCTAATGGAATGGTCCA
Organism: Pinus taeda; assembly: GCA_000404065.3. Taxonomy (NCBI): domain Eukaryota; kingdom Viridiplantae; phylum Streptophyta; class Pinopsida; order Pinales; family Pinaceae; genus Pinus; species Pinus taeda. Next base: position 80,127 of record APFE031304948.1, on the reverse strand, counting down.
CACTTCTCCAAATATGAAACCTTAAGCATCTACTAGAGAAAGTTCTAGCTGAGTTTATCAAAAGTCTTGGACATGTCTAGGCTTTTAATAATCGTCAATGGATTATTACCAATACTCATGGTATAAGTTAGCATATATTTTACCTCCATATTGTTAATTTCTACAAACGAATTGTTAATAAAAACAAAAAATATGAAATGGAACACACACACATTAACACAAATATTTTACCCAGGAAACCCAAACTATGAAAACCAAAAATATTTTTAGTATATATATCCTCCTTCAGATTGTTACAATAAAATATGTACATCCCACATCATTCATAAATCACTAATCCATTTAACCTAGATTAGGATACAAATATAGTTTAGTATCCAAAATTACAAAACCATGGAATAAACCAACATGCACCACAAAAATACTAAAAGAAGAAGGTGTGTTAAAAACCTCCAAAACAAAAGCAAAAAATCACCCAAAAACATTTTTTGGGGAGTGATGTCCCTAAATCCACACACTATGGGGATTCTAACCCCTTAAAATCCCCTTGCTATGCCCAATACATCATATAGCATGCGGGATTATTTATGCAAAGAATATAACACATACCCAAAAATCAACTGATTAGCAACAATGATTCCAGTCAACTCTTGATCTAGTTCATAAATATTGTTTAAATGAATTTATAGGTCACATTAAATAGGGTTATTTTTCCTTACTTTATGTAGGGCACTTTCCTAATTTTCATAAGAATGGGAGTAATAAAGTTTCATTCAGGCTCCTACGAATTGGGATTCTTCAACCATATCCTCCCCTATGATCTCTGAAAATCAACAAAATAAGTATGTAGAGAAGTAATTTTTTCCTTAGATATTTATTGAGAGCCTTCCTTTTAACAACCTTTTCCACTTATATCTTTAGAGGTTGTTTACATAATATAACTATTTTTTTCATCCATAATTAGCGAGGGGATGTACTTGGTGATTTGGTTAATGGCATCTTATTGATAAGTGTTTGGCTCTAAGAGGAGATCCTTGAGGAAATTGTTGAGACTATTTATCATGTCCTTTTAATTAATTAGTTTCTATCCATTGATTTCACTAAGGATCACACTTTTATTGCTATTCATATCTTCCAAGGGGGATTTGTTACATAATTTGGTCTTATTGTCCACTTCCTTCGATCAATAAATGCATGAATTCTATTTTCAATACATCTATTCTTATCTAACATATAATGTCAAGTTGGTCATTGATATCCTTTTCATTCTTCTTAAGACTACATGTCATGCTTAAGGTCATAAGTTATTCCCATGTTTTGATCAGAATCCTCAGAATATCTTGTTTCTCAATATAGATGTTTCTCAAATTTTGGTGGAAAACATATATTCATATACCCCTCTGGACATCCACACATTCCCACCAATCCTTGACAATATATCTAAAATTAGTTTTTATAAGACACATTTTCTGAAAGAGAGGCTAATTTCCTTTTATATTTAATGGTATTAGCAATGGAGAAAATTGGATAGTAATAAGATCCAATTCTTTGTAGGATGCTGAAATATCATTTAATTCCTTCATCTAAGAATGATTATTAAAGAATCTAGTGATTTGGTATTTTTGCAACATTAGGAGCTCCTTTATGCTTGCTATTCCCAACATAAATATTGTTAATAGGGATGTCATATATTAACTAAATCATATAATCATGGCTTCAATTTTTTGTTGACGCCCTCTATTCTTCTAAGCTATATATTTTTTCCTCCAAATTAGGACATCATTTCTAAATATTTCCCAATTATTTGTATCGCATTAGCGGAGGAATATAATGTAGGTTGTTTATAAAAGCTACATTCTCTAAAGTATTAGTAGGTTAATATACATTGATTAAGTTTCCAAAGTCATATGAAGCAATAAGTCTAAATTTATTTGATATCCATGATATATTGGCGCAAAGTTTTTTTATCTAAATGATATTGGCTTCTAGAATATATCTAATTCTCTGAGATCCTTTGAGAACTTATCCCAATAGCCATGTTGGTCTGCCAAATCTTATGGGTTATTAAATGGATATAATCCTCTAAGTGTTTTGTTTCCTGCATGAAGAGGCAGATTATATTTTCCTTTTTATTCTTTCTTTAAGCTTATTTTTCTTACTTTGAAACTTAATTACGCTAATATTTTGAGATATGATTTTCATTATTAAATTATTGATGGGAAGGAGAAAAATCTTCCCTAGGTCCATGGATTTTCTCAAATTGATAATATATGTAGCCCCTTCTTGGATTTTTACTTTTACTTTCTCTCTTCCTCTTCAATATTCCATGATTCTTATTCAGTAGGATTAAATGATATTGTTTAATTCCCAATTTTCTTAGGGTCAATCTTATTGGTTTGGTACCACCCCATTTTTCTCTTAATTTGACTCTTGAGAAATATGGTTTTTTGAACTCCTCCTTAGAGTGAGGGTTTATTTATTCCTTGATTAATTGGGAGGAAATAAAGGTCATGTCAATATCTTCTATTTTAGGTCTCAAATTAGGCCCCTTCCATATGGATAGTTTCTTTGGAGTATTACCAAAAATTTAAGGCATTTTCTTCTTTTCTTGACTGCAAACAAGGGAAATCAATTAAGAATTGCTATTTCCATGCTTATTTCTCTCTACACTTAAGATTCGAGCTTCCTACACTTTATATGTACTTATTGTTCTAAATGTTACGTATACTCATCCATGTTTCTCGTTGATATATTATTGGACAATGACTTAAGGAGTTGGGATCTAGGGAGTATTTCTTTGCTAATAATGCTACATTTGTTGATTTGCATAACCACTATTTGGTCTCTTATTGCATTTTATTAGGGAGGATGGATTGTCGTTTCATTTTCCTCTTAATAACTATTTTTTTTTTAAGCCTTCATGGCCTTTCCCTTCAGTTACTACCTCATTTTGCGGTTCCTTTAGAAGAAGTTAATCTTTAAATGTATCATCATGCTCATGAAATTTGTATAGTTGTAGGGGTGCGCTCATTGTCAAGGTTTTGAAGCCATTCAACGGATATAAAGGTGATGTAAATGTGCATGGGAATATATTGGGAGTAATTTATATATTTACAAATGTGACCAAATAAAGTGTGTTTACTAAGATTGATCACCTCTATAGGTTTGACATAAGTTCACAATGTGTTGTAAATGTATTTGAGCACATCATCATCCAAGAACTATACTAGTAGATAATATATCCTTCAAAATAGGTATTTTGAGAAATCGTCCTTGTCAAGATGTAACCATTTGATCTAGAATTGTGTGCACATACTTGCTAAGTTAAGAAAGTAAGGGCCTCCTTCAAATATGGTTTCACTATCTTCTATGTCAAAAAAAATACCACGGTGAAGAAGCATTTAGCCTCTTGTTTTAGAAACTAATTGCTCCCTTTAGCTTTTGGTGCATTCTCACCATGGTGAAAGTTATACCTTTAAGGAATAAATAATAGGGAATTTGCAAATGGCACAGCTAATCATATATTGCATTTTCTTCCTGATCCAATAGAAAGGGTCACATACTTGGAATATTTTGGCTTGTTTAGAAATTCACCAAAAAAAATTCAAAATTCAGATAGGTCCACTTAATGTTGACATTCATTATGGATTTTAGAATCACTATAATGATGTTGAGTTTGGAAAGTTCCCTACTAGGCATCTTTCTTACTTGCATTGATAGTGGTGGCTTGTCTTTTGTCTATGGCTTCTTTATAAGAATGAGAAGGGGAGAAAAATATCTTAATTGGTTGTGCTCATATATCACCCCTCAAATTGGACTACAATCTAGAAGAATCTGTGGGACTATCTCTCTCTTCCGTTGGTTGGGAAAGTGCAAGTCTTATAATCCATTCCTTTCCCTTCATGTAGATCTAAGATTTCTTAGATAATAATGAGAATGTGACTAACAATGGAGGATGGAATCTGAGTTCACAAATTAGACTTTATTGATTAGATGACAGACTAGAACTATAAGCCAAAATATGACACCACATAAACCTTGAATTAAAAACACAAGAGAGAAACTACAGCAAAGGAGTGAAGGGTATACCAAATGATCATAAAAAGCAGAAATGATTTAGTATAAGGGGATAAAGAAATGATTGATTTAGATGTAGAGGGGTAAAATTAATTTTCCCACCAAACACATTGAACTATCATGAAAATGTAAGGCATGCATCTAATTATCTATAGGATGATTTTCCAATCATCGATTATGGTCTTGAGGCTTAATGAAGCCATGATTTCCTAGGAATTTATTGGTATGAAGGTATAATGAACATAGAGATAGATCCAAGTGATGATAAAACCTTGATTATCCTATGCTACAAGTTATGGATCTTACTTTAATTATAGTTAATCTCACTAGAGTACCCATACCTTATTTATCCTCTAAAAAATGCATGGCCCTTGCACCTATATTACTAGTGCCATTTGTCTAGAATGTCACTTGAGTTGATGAAACATGCATAATGTTCACTACTAGAAAGACATCCATATCTAATTTGGCTAGAAGTTTGGATTATATTAGCAACTCATTATTGTTTATGTATGTGTAGGATATTATTATATCACCTATGGAGATTCACATTACATTAACTTGTTTTATTCTCTACAAATGTTACTAGGAGTGATAAATTCATGTTTCTTGACATTGAGGGTTACTTTGGTTAATGCACTAGATAATCTCTAATTGTTAGAGACATTTTCCTAGAGGATTCCTTGTAGAAAATTTCAAGGGATTCTATATTAATTTGTGAGTCTCCATCAATGATAGGGATGGAAAAATTAAGTTACTTGGTAAAGATAAAGCCATATTTACACACTTGGAGTTCTACAGTGTTTAGTGGTTAGTCCTCTAAATCTATAGGAAGAAATATTATTTACCATTATAAATGCATATAAATCCCCTTGATTTTGGTAGGCCGAATATTATCATTCTAGGAACCATTCAAATTCATCTTTGTTATGCCCACTAGAAGAGGATATTAATGGGTTTGAGAGTGGATGGAGGAACATTGAGGATTGACCTTAAGGAAAAGATTAAATTTTTTAAACCATCAATGCATTAATGATTCCATTGGTTTCAGTATTAATGGAGAGATTACTCACTCTCTAGTCCCTAGAATATATAGTTTCTTTGATGATTTTCTAAGCTAGAACCAATTCTTAAGCGTAGTTTATGAATTTACTTTGAATATCCTACTATTTGTTTCTTTCCATGCCTACCATATTAGGATGATGGGATAGATGCTCAAAGCACAATTTAGATATCTTACTTGATAATGATTACTAGTCTTAATTTGTTAAGTCTCAAGGACAGATAATTTGTTTCTACTTGTGGAACTAAAAAGGTAGATCCATTATCCCATAGCAATTTGTGTAGCTAAACTAGTTAAAAATACGTTCTATTTTTTCATTGGATTATCATAAGGAACATATAGAAGAACCTAAGTATCTTCACTTGTATATTTTATACGATCTCAATAATTCCTTTTTTTATATAGACAATAAAGGAGGTCACTATGGGTGAAGGGTATCCTTTATATATATGTTGTTGAGGATTGTTTTCCAAAGGTTCATGAAGGGGGTAGAGATAAATTGGTGGGATTATTAATACCATAGTCACCACTTTATTTATATCCGAAACATAGAGGACCTTGTCTGAATTTCCAACTTATCCCTCTTGCTTATAAGGTTTTCCATAGATCATCTTGGGCTTGAGTAGGTATTATGCTTGACCATGAGGAATTATGTTTTCATTATTTATGTAGTGAGAATCCTTTGATTTTATCTTGTATCAATAATATCAAATATTTAACCATCCTACCTCCACAAAACTCTACCTTGAAATTTGATTGGCATGGATCTTTACTTAGGAGAGAAAACTAATGCAATTAATGTTCTTGAAAACATACTTTTTTTCTAGTCCCTAGAATTTTTTTGGATGATTCAAACTATAGTTTCATTTATTGTTATTCCATATGAATGAGACAGTAGGGAGGTTATTTTTTCATCTTAGTTCCTAGTAAGTTATCCGTTAATCATATTTCACTCACTATATACTCCCCCAAACTAAGTCATTTCAGTTTATACATGTCCAAATAAAATTACCTCCTAGGAGTAGATTGTGGATTGCAATATTTGTAAAACCAAGCCCATATGGATTTTTGGGATGCATATATCTAACCATCTAACCAAAGGCAAGTTGTTTTCCATTAAAGGCCAACCATAAAAGAAAGTTCTTTGTTTGTAGTGCCATCCTCAAGAACCCTTTTTATAGTTCCCAAGGTTAATAAGTAAAATATATAGGATTCATATTGGCAGAAAGAAGTGTTTGAAGGTCTAGATTTGAATCTAATTTATGAGTTTAGCATAAGTGTCTTGTAATAATTATTTAAACATACATTATATATAAGAGGAATTAAAAAATAGAGTGAAGGAAGGTAACTAATTCAAAACCTAATATCTTACTTATGTGCCTTCATAAAATATCACAAGTGTGGAAAAGGAATATTGTAGATTTGGAGGAATTGAACTGTCCACCAGAGTCTACGACGAAGGTGTCTAAAATAAAGTTAAAGGGTTTAATTATGCACCAAACATAATTATGCTATCAACAAACTAGAGATGGTAGATAACAGCAATGAAAGAGGAGAAAGAGAAGCCTTTGAGTTTCCCTAATACCTTGGCTTGAGTATGATTACAACTTAGGTCCTTCACCATGAGAAAGAAGATGAAGAGTAAGATGGGTCCTCATTTTATTATACCCCTACTAGGTGAGAAAATTTTTGAAGGGAAGTCATTAATAATAATGGAAAAGAAAGTTTCTTTTATCATGCTCAATATCCAAATGGCCCACACTTCTCCAAATATGAAACCTCAAGCATCTACTAGATAAAGTTCTAGCTGAGTTTATCAAAAGTCTTGGACATGTATAGGCTTCTAATAATCATCAATGGATTACTACCAATATTCATGGTGTGAGTTGTTGTAAATTTTAACCCGTATTGTTATTTTTTACAAACTAATTGTTAGTAAAAGCAAAAAAGATGCAATGGAAGACACACACATTAACACAAATACTTTACCCAAGAAACCCAAACTATGAAAGCAAAAAATATTTTCTAGCATATATATCCTTCTTTACATTGTGTTGTAGTGGCTATAACCACCCTATAAAATTTTTCCTTAGCTTCATTTTGGAGCCTCCCTACCAACCTTTCACAGCAGCATGTCTCACCTTGTCAAGTACACAAGCTTCAGTGATTTTCTTGCAGAATAATAGCCTGTCCAAGAGAGCTTGTTGCATTCCCCTCACAGGTTGTTTCTCTGGACTTGGTCCAACTGGAGGCTGAGAAGCTCCCTCAAGAAATTGCGTAATTCTAGAGGGGAACCAGCCTTCCCTCCAAAAATTGCACAATTCTGTTTGGCAGCCTGCTGGGCTCCAGAATTTCACAAATATGGCTATCACTGTTCACTGACAAAATTGCGCAATTCCTCCCAGCAAGGTTGCTCAACCCAAAAATTGCGTAATTTTGGGCAGCAGTCAATTGTTCAGCCTAGAAATTATGCAAACCTTCTGGGCAACCAACCCAACTCCCTCTCAGAAATTCTCATTTTTTCCCCGTCAACTGACCAAACTGTGGCATGTGCAATTGGGTTGACTGGTTCCCTCTAGGACTAAGCAAAACTGATTTTCATGCATGTACTACTTTTCCCAAGGCGGCATGTGAAGGCATCCCTTGATTTAGGGATCTATTTTTAGCAGTTGGAGGTTACATGCTAGGATCATTTTAGAAACATCCCACCAAGTGTCGATTTTCATATATTTGCGGCATGTGTGTCACAACCTCGATTTGATCCAAACTCATGAATCAGATGCTGCAAAGCTCATTCCTCACATCGACCTTGTAGCTCCGACATCCCACACTACATCTAGGATTCGTTGGCACATTCATCTCAACTGTCTTAGGGTAAGCTCGCCTTTCATGTCTTGCATTGTGTTTCTGTCACTTTTTGTGTTTTTCTTTGTGTGATTGATGTCTGTGTGATTTCAATGAGAACTTGATGTTGTTTTGATGTATGTTAGCTTATAGAAGCATTGTTTTATTTTTTGCTCGTATCTCACTGCTATCGCATGCATGACACTGTTTTGCACAGATGCTCGTCATTACGGCGACTCGCCTCACACACATGCATGCTTTCCCATTTTTTGAATCCTGCACTTGTTTTTTGCATGAATGCTCATTCACTCTTGTTTGCACTCATCTCACCATGCATCTAGACTTATCATGTTTTCAGTCACCCGTTGGCCGGTCTGGGTTGCCTTGGCCCAGATCGTGCCTTGCCTCGCTAGCACTGTGCATTTCCCGAAGTGAAGACTCTACCTTCCATATAGAAATTGCGCAAGTTTGGCCCAGTAGTGAACTCTAGGCTTGCATTGCGCAATTCTTGGAGGCAGTGTCTTGTTGGCCCTAGAAACTGCACAATCCAGTTTGTTGGTTGCATGTCATGGCTGACTACAATTGTGCATTACACAGTTTCAGCCCTCAGTAGGGTAGGTTGGATTGTGCATTGCATAGTTTTAGTGGTCAGTTAGTCTCATGATAGCTCGGATTATGCCTTGCGTAGTTTTCGTAGTCAGTCTCTTGACCTCCTGGTGGAAATTTCGCAACCTTCAAGATCAATCACATAGGTATGTTGCAAGTCAATCCTCAAGTTTGCTTTGGTTTTCAACTGACAGATTACTTGCCATGAGTGTTTCTACGTCTCCAAGCACCATAGGCATTCATCTGTCTCTCAGTAGCACAAGTACAATGGCCTTTAGGAGAGCAGAGTCAAAGACATTGTTAAGAGCGCAACTAGGGACGCAATCAGCCAAGTGTCTATGAACTTGTCTATCCACAAAGACATCAAGTTGTTCATGGAAAAGGATAGCAAGATCAATGGAAACTGCATCACAATAAGCACCACCATCAGAAGCAGTAGAAGGCAACACACCTTCACGCAACAAATGGAAGAGGAAGGTTTTTGACAACATAGAGGCAAAGCAAAGATGCAAGTTCAAAGTAGATCCACTCATAATGGAAGCAGCTTTGGAGATTGAGACTATGAGGTGACAGTGCAACATGAAAATCACGCAAAGGGAAAGAATGAAACATAGAAGGAGTTGCATGTACTCACAAAGAAACTTAAGGAATAACAGGAGCTGCATAGACAAGAGAATGAGCTGCAGCAGGAACTTGTACAATAGGGGTCACAACATGCAGAAACGAATGAAACTATGCCTGTACAAGTTATAGATCCATCCCAGCAGCTGGCACAAAGCAGACAAGGTGAGTAGTATTGTTGATCACATGCAAGGGAATTCAATGGTATGCATGTCATTGTGCACTCACATGAAATCCCACCCATTTGGCACACTCACCAAGGTGAAGACAAAAAGCAGGTCCAATTGGAGTTGAACATGTATTTTGCCAAGTTGATGCACACATCCACCAACACATGCTTGGAGATTAGCATAGACACTATGCATCAACATGTTGTCGATCCAGTCGCACCCAAGACGACCATGTGCATGCTATCAGATGAGTTGGATGGAGGATCCATATCTGTGTACCCAGATGCAATGGAGGCAAGAGTTCGCTTTAGCAAGATGTCAACATTGAGCACACGAACACCATCAAAGACAACCAAGCTTGGCATTAGTTCCCCACCATCAACCATCACAAGGTCAAAGAGTTGGTCTCACCACAATGGTCCGAGTGTTAGTGATGTATTTCATGGCTTTCTCAAGCCATTTTGTCTCACATGGGTACATGTGCATTGTAATGTAATATCTTGTCAGGTGTAAGTTCAAGTGTCGATAGTTGGATGTAATAGTCATAAAGTAGATGAAGAGTCATGAGGGTAGATGAACTATCACAAAGGGGAATGTCAAGGGCCACCCCACCCTTTGCTATAAATAGTACCTCATAACTCCTTGTAAAGGCTTTTGGTCAGCCAAGCTTCCGATAAGACTATCTTAGAGAGAGCTTGGACAGTATTCTAATGCGCCTTGGCTTCTCCACTACGCAAAGCTAGTATAACTCTTTAGAGGAGCAGGAAGTTGTGGTTGTAACGTTCCACTATCGGAACTAGTGGTTTCACATGGATGTATTGTATGACTGGAACTTACACTTTTTAGTATAACAGAGCCAACACATTTCATGCATATGTCATATTGTATTCTAGCTATCTTGTTTACTCTAAATGGTATATGTATATGTTTTCTTACGCATGCATGTATGGACTATTCTGTATAAGTATGTATGAATCTTAATGAAATGTGTTGATTGGTTTAAGCATCACTTTGGATTGTGAGCTAACTTGCTTTCCAGCTGGTGATGCATCTTTTCTCATGTGTTCCCTTCCAAGCCGAGTACTATTACAGGTTTCCAAGGGGCACACTCGCCCCACTTTCCCTGTGTTAGAACCATTCATGCATCTTCTGTGTCTCGCTTCAGCGGCTACAACCTTGCTACCAATAGGGACATCTTACTTGCCTCTATGAGAAATCACACTCAAGGCATTATCATATGACCCACTACTGGGATTCCTACATCAAACAGTCTGAGGTCTAATTGGAACTTCTTACCAACGAGATCCCCTGACATGTTGGCGGGTCCAACACCGTCAATACTTCTGGTGCTAGAAGGAGGGACAGATGACAAGCTATGTCCTCTCATCCTATATGAACCTTTGCATATCTATCATGGAGTCTTGCACTCTACTCCCTCCACGTTGTTTTTCACATGCCGAATATGTCACCATCATGAGGGAGTTCGTTGATCTCTTGTCCACGTACACGTATGATGGTAAAGGCGAAGTGACCTGGCCTGAGTTCTTGCATGATTTCCTTGCCTTGCTTCATGATGATGATGGATGTTCAGATGAACATGCTAGTTTGTTGCTTGCATACACACTTCGCGAATCTCCACATCAATTGTTGTGCAACCTACCAGCTGACAGCGTGCACTCACTTGAGAACTTTTTTGATCTCATTAAAGACACTTTCTATCATTTTGATCTAGAACATCTTGACCAAAAATTGTTACAACAACGGAAGGCTCCACATGAATCACATATGGATTTTGGGCAGCGCTCCCGTGATTTGCAGTTTCAAGCTCCAAAGCTCTAGATGAAATTTCCCTATCTTTGGGATAGATTCGAATATTGTCTTAACAAATCAGTCCATCCTAAGAAGAAGTTTAAGCTCAAACACCGCTTAACATACTTCGGTGAAGGAGTTGTGAAATTGTTGATGGACATAGTCATTGTCATAGGTGATTGTTTGTCGTCCCCTCATCAAACAACTCCACCATCGCAGAGTGATGTGGGAGAGAATGAACACACATTTTATGAACGTCACGTCCTCTCGACATCACTCCTTATGATTTTTTCACAAACTTGGTTGTGAGCCCCAAACCTCATCACATATATTTTGTACCTCAACCTCCATCTTCATATTCTAATCATCCTCTGGATGACACTGTCTTATGTTCTTCCTTTCTGGACTCTACATTTGTTTTGAACGAGGATCGATCTATCGACGGAGTTGGCGTTGCACAACTAACATGCGCTAGCATTCATGAAGAGTATGACGTGGAGCTTGAACATCCACCAGTAGCAGGGGACCATCCTTGTCTGTCCATACCTCCATTTTTTCTTGACATCCTTGATGATCTTGCCATCCCTGATTTTTCATGTGCATCTCCATCCATGGATGCACCCATTGTTGATCATTCGCAGGACACACAGGATATCAGTCCATCACATAACAATGGAGAGGACCAATCATTCATTGAAAACCCACTTGATCTTTCATATAATTTCTTTGGAAATGTAGAGGGGAACATCCTTTCTTCTCATCTACCCCTCTCTGGGATTCATCAAATCATGAGGATGTCGACCAACATCCTAAGTTTTCTGATCTTAGCTGTCATGATCTCTTTACGTCATCATCTGATCACGATGTTGATTCACTCGTTGTTAATCCATATAAGCCACTGGTCTACGATGATCCATCTATCGACGAAGTCAAAACCCCCAGACTATCGAGGCACTTCAACCCGAGCTGATGGTTATGTCAGGCCCTCGCTGTCCTAAGGTTGGTCTAGCTTTTGATTAGGAAATTGTTCAAACACCTAAGGCTCCTCATCGCTCATATGTATGCACTAAAGAAAAATCCAACACTCAGATTTCTCTTCCTCCACTCGAACTATACGATCCCATCACTCATGCATTGGAAGAATCTTACATAGCGAACACACTTGCACAACGTAAGTGGTCTACCTTTATCACGTTTGCTTGGATGTCATGGTCAAGGGAATGCATACACTCAATAACTACATGCATTATAACACAACACCATGGAAAGTTCACAGAGTGCATGTCATGCACTTTCATTCATTTTTGTTTTGTAGCTGCTTGTAAGCTCGTAGTGTGTCTATTTTCATTGTTGTATCTTTCACATCTTCTAGTTCGCACAATTGTGTTGTTTGTGAACCATACCTTCACTAGCATGGGTCAACCAATGCGATGGTGGCTGCATTGGAAGTATCACTTCACGTGAGACAACCCATGCACTTTTAGCTTAGGAGTAGGAGTAGTGTTTTTTTTTAGTTGTTTGCTTACATGCATGTTTCCTTCTTTCTTTGTGTGTTTACTTGCTTGCTTGTTTGTTTGCTTACTCACTATTCTTTCGCATTTAATTCTGATTCTGCTTGGCTTTGCTATTTGTTTTCTTGATTTTGTTCATAGGTTAGTTTTGCATGAAACCATGCATGACTCTTGAAACAAACTTGGTAAAGTACAAGAGGCCTTGTGCAGCTATCACTACTTGGTTATCTTTTATCCTGCCTCTATATGAAGAACTTGCTACTTTTATTCCATGATACATCGATGGAAAATACATACTGTTCGAAGTGAACCTTGGTGAAAACACAATGCTTGCACGCCAACTAGTGTCACCTTCTCTAGTCGGTTGTTTTTGGGTTAACCCTTGTCAGCTTAGTCAAGTAGAGTAAGGTGAGGGGGAAAACCCTAATAGGCACGTTAGAGGTATATAATAAACTACTTCTCTGAAGGAACAAACTCTTCTGCTCTCAATAAGTCAGGATTCCTCTTCCGCCTCTGAAATGAATAAGTGTTATGCACAAGTATCAAAAAGAAAATTAAAAAAAAAATTAAAAATGAATAAGCCGAAAGAAGAGAAAGGCTTCCTGCATAGAGAGGTGATGTAAGTAACTTTGTCGGGGTACTAAAAAGGCTCATTGGTAGTGAAGCAATGCTTGTGTTCCTGCATGACTCCGTCGAGGTACTGTCCAGGCCTGCTAGCAGAGAAGCAACACCAGAGATGAAACTAAGACTCTGATGACTATACTGCTTTTGCACCAATATACTCCTCAACCCCAATCAAAACAACTATGTTGCCTTGGCTTGGAATGTGTTTCAATCAACCAAGAGCTTCGTAGATGCTATATCTTACAATAGAGCAAGTGTGAAAACCAAGACAAACTAAGAACTGAACAATACTTCTGGTGGTGTTAGACTTGATTTTCATGAACAAGGTCCATTTAGAGAGCTAGAGTTCTACCAATGTGTCGCCAAGTGTTGTAGTGGCTACAACCACCCTCAAAAAATTTTCCTTACCTTCGTTTTGGAGTCTCCCTAACAACCTTTCACAATAGCATGTATCACCTTTTCAATTACACAAGCTTCAGTGATTTTCTTGCAAAATGACAGTCTGTCCGTGAGAGCTTGCTGGATCACCCTCAAAGGTTGGTTCTCTGGACTTTATCCAGCTACAGGCTGAGCAACTCCATCAAGAAATTACACAATTCTGGATGGGAACTAGCCTTCCCTCCATAAATTGCGCAATTCTGTCTGGTAGCCTGTTGGGCTCCAAAATTGTGCAAATCTTCGTGTCACTGTTCACTGAGAAAATTGCGCAATTCCTCCCAGCAAGGCTTCTCAACCCATAAATTGTGCAATTCTGGGTAGTAGTCAGCTGCTCAGCCTAGAAATTACGCAAACCTTATGGGAAGTCAGCCCAACTCCCTTCCAGAAATGCGCACTTTTTCCCCTTAGCTGAGCAGACTGTTGCATGTGCAGTTGGGTTGATCAGTTTCCTCCGAGAATGAGAAAAAATGATTTAAATGCATGGATTTCTTCTCCCAAGGAAGCATGCAAAGGAATCCCTTGATTTAGGGATCTATTTTTAGCAGTTGAAGGCTACATGCAAGGATCATTTCAGAAACCTCCTACCAACAAGGAAAATTATAGGGGTTAATATTCATAGGTGGCTAATTTTCCATGCTTATTCCAAAAAAAATATTTGCTAATTTCCATTTTTTCTAAAAAATTATTCGCCCAAAATTTATAGTATAAAATTATTTCACCTTAATAATCACCAAAATTTTATATAGAAACTATATAAAATTGTTACAAATTTGAATTTTTTTGCAAAATATTGTCAAACATTTTATAGATTACATATGATGGACTAGGAGATTCTCCAAGGTTTCTAAACTTCAAGATAAATTTCCATACTTAAATTTTCTCTGCCTACCAAGTGTCGCTTTTCCTAGATTTGTGACATGCGTGTCACAACCTCGATTTTATCAAAACCCATCAACTGGATGCCATAGATCTCATTCCTCACATCAACCTTCTAGCTCTGACATCCCACATTGCATCTAGGAATCGTCGGCACATTCAACTCAGTTGTCTCGGGGTAATCCCGCCTTTCATGTCTTATGTTATGTTTCTATCGCTTTTTGTGTTTTGCTTTGTGTGAGTGTTGTCTTCTTGATTTCAATGAGCACTTGCTGTCGTTTTGATGTATGTTATCTTGTAGAAGCACCATTTTAGTTTTTCGCTCGCATCTCACTGCCCTCGCATGCATGACACTGTTTTTCATGGACGATCGTCGTTGCGGCGACTCGCTTCACACACATGCACACTTTCTCGTTTTCTAAATGCTACACTTGTTTTTTCATGAATGATCATTCACTCTTTTTTGCACTCATCTCACCATGCATCCAGACTTCTCATGTTTTTAGTCACCCGTCGATCAATCTAGGTTACCTTGGCCTGGACCGTGCCCTGTCCAACTAGCACTTAACATTTCCAGAAGTGAAGGCTCTGCCTTCCCTCCAGAAATTGCATAAGTTTGGTCCAACACTAACCTCTTGGCTTGCATTGCGTAATTCTTGGAGGTAGTGTCCTGCTAGCCCTAGAAATTGCGCAATGCAGTTTGCTGGTTTCATGTCACGACTGACTGAAATTCTACATTGCCCAATTTTAGTCCTCAGCAAGCCAAGTTGGAGTGTGAATTTTGCATTTCCAGTAGTTAATCAGCCTCCTGATAGCCCAGACTATGCCTTGAGAAGTTTTGGCAGTGAGTCTCTTGACCTCCTGTTAGAAATTGTGCAACCTTCATGATCAATCACACAGGTACGTTGTAAGTTAGTCCTCAATTTTTTTTTGGTTTTTGATTGAAACATTGCTTTCCATGAGTGTTGCTATATCTCTAGGCACCACAGGTGTTCGTCTGTCTCTCAGCAGCACAAGTACAACGGCCTTTAGGATACCAGAGTCAAAGACATTGTTAAGAGCACAACTGGGGATGCAGTCAGCCAAGTGTCTATGAACTTGCCTTTCCACAAAGAAATCAAGTTGTTCATGGACAAGGATAGCAAAATCAATGGCAATGACATCGTAGAGAGCAACACCATCAGCAGCGGCAGAAGGCAGTACACCTGCACGCAATGAATGCAAGAGGATGGTTTTTGACATCATAGAGGTAGCGAAAAACTGCAAGTTCAAAGCATATCCACTCATGATGGAAGCAGTTTTGGAGATTGAGGCTATGAGGGGACGGCACGACATGAAGATCACATGAAGACAAAGAATGGAACAAAGAAGGAGTTGCATGTGCTGAAGTAGCAACTCAGGGAAGAACATGAGCTGCATAAACCAGAGAATGAGTTGTAGTACGAACCGATACAACAGGGGGTGCAACATGCATAGACGAACGAAGTTGCGCCCGTACAAGTTATAAATCCATCCCATCAGCTGGCACAAAGAAGACAAGGTGAGTAATGTTCTTGATCACATGCAAGGGAATTCAATAGCATGCACGTCATTGTGCACACACATGCGATCCCACCCATTTGGAACACTCACCAAGACGACGATAAGAAGCAAGTCCAACTGGAGCTAAACATGTATTTTGACAAGTTAATGTGCACTGCCACCAACACATGCTTGGAGATCAACACAGACACTATTCATCAACATGTTGTCTGTCCGGTCACACCTAAGATGACCATGTGCATGCTATCAGACAAATTAGATGGAGGAGCCATATCAGTGTACCCGGATGCAACAGAGGCAAGAGTTTTCTTCAACAAGATGTCACCATTAAGTGCACGAACACTATCACGGATGACCAAGCTTGGCATTAATTCGCCACCAACGACCATCACAAGGATGTCAAAGAGTTGGTCTCACCACAATGGTTTGAGTGTTAGTGATGTCTTGCATGGCTTTCTCAAGCCATTTTGTCTCACATGGGTACATGTGCATTGTAATGTGATGTCTTGTTAAGTGTAAGTTCAAGTGTCGATAGTTGGATGTAACAGTCATATAGTAGATGAAGAGTCATGAACTGTCACAAAGGGAAATGTCAAGGGCCACCCCACCCTTTGCTATAAATAGTCCCCCATAACTCATTGTAAAGGCTTTTGGTCAGCCGAGCTTCTGATAAGACTATCTTAGAGAGAGCTTGGACAATATTGTAACATGCCTTGGCTTCTTCACTGCGCAGAGTTATTATATCTCTTTAGAGCAGTCGGTTGTGGCTGTAACATTTCATTATCAGAACTAGTGGTTGGACATGGATGTATTGTATGACTGAAACTTACACTTCTTAATATAACAGAGACAACACGTTTCATGCATATGTCATATTGTACTCAAACTATCTTGTTTACTCTAAATGGTATATGTATATGTTTGCTTACGCATGCATGTATGGACTAATTTGTATAAGTATGTATGAATCTTATTGAAATGTGTTGATTGGTTTAACCATCACTTTGGATTGTTAGCTAACTTGCTTTCCAGGTGGTGATGCATCTTTTCTCGTGTGTTCCTTTCCAAGACGAGTACTATTATAGGTTTCCAAGGGGCGCACTCAGCCCACTTTCCATGTGTTAGAACCATTCATGCATCTTCCTTGTCTCGTTTCAGCAATCACACCCTTTCTACCAACAGGGACATCTTACTTACCTCTATGTGAAATCGTGGTCAAGGCATTACTGTATGACCCACTATTGGGACTCCTACACCAAATAGTCTGAGGTCTAATTGGGACTTCTTACTGGGGAGATCCCCTGACATGTTGGTGGGTCTAGCATCGTTAACACATTGTTACAATAAAACATGTACACCTCACATCATTCATAGATCACTAATCCATTTAACCTGGATTAGGATACAACTATAGTTTAGTATCCAAAATTATAAAACCATGGTTTGAACCACCATGCACCATAAAATTACTAAAAGAAATAGTTTTGTTGAAAACCTCCAAAACAAATGAAAAAAATCTTCGAAAAACATTTTTTGGTGGTGATGTCCCTAAATCCACACACTATGGGGCTTCTAACCCCTTACAATCCCCTTGCTATGCCCAACACATCATATATCACACGAGATTATTTATGCAAATAATATAACACATACCCAAAAATCAACTAAACAAATGATTCCAATCAACTCTTGATCTAGCTCATAAACATTTTTTAAATGACTTTATAGATCACATTAAATAGGGTTATTTTCATTAATTTATGCAGGGTATTTTCCTAATGTTTCATAATAATGGGAGTAATAAAGTGTCATTGAGGCCCCTACGAATTGGGATTCTTCCACCATATCCCACGTATCCTCCCCTATGATCTCTGAAAATCAACAAAATAAGTATGTAGAGAAGTATTTTTTTCCTTAGATATTTATTGAGAGCCTTCCTTTTAACAACTTTTTCCACTTATATCTTTAGAGGTTTTTTACATAAGATAACTATTTTTTTCATCAATAATTAGCGAGGGGATGTATTTAGTGATTTGATTAATGGTACCTTGTTGATTAGTGTGGGTTACTAAGAAGAGATCCTTGAGGAAATTGTTGAGATTATTTATCATGTCCTTTTAATTAATGAGTTTATATCCATTGAATTCACCAAGGATCACAATTTTGTTACTCTTGATATCTTCCAAGGTGGATTTGATACATAATTTGGTTTTATTGTCCACTTCCTTCGACCAATAAATGCATGACTTCTATTTTCGGTACATCTGTTCTTATCTAACATGTAATGTCAAGTTGGTCATTGATATCCTTTTCATTCTTCTTAAGACCACATGCATGCTTAAGGTCATAAGTTATTCCCGTGTTTTGATCACAATCCTCACAATATCTTGTTTCTCAATATAGATTTTTCGAAATTTTCTTGTATTCCACTATTATTTTTTTCTTTTCTTTTCAAGAATACCAATTTTTGTTGGAAGAGATATATTCATGTACCCCTTAGACATCTACATGTTCCCACCAATCCTTGACAATATATCTAAAATTGGCTTTTGAAAGACACATTTTCTGAAAGAGAGACCAATTTCCTTTTATATTTAATGGTATTAGCAAAGGAGAAAATTGGATAGTAATAAGATCTAGTTCCTTGTAGGATGATGAAATATCATTTAATTCCTTCATCTAAGAGTGATTATTAAGGTATTTAGTGATCTAGTATTTTTGCAACATCAGGAGCTCCTCTATGCTTGTTATTCCTAACATAAATATTGTTACTAGTGATTTCATCTATTAACTAAAGCTTATAATCATGGATTCAATTTTTTGTTGACACCCTCTATTCTTCTAAGCTATATTTTTTTCTCCAAATTAGGACATCATTTTTAAATATTTCCCAATTATTTGTATACCATTAGTGGAGGAATAGAATCTAGGTTGTTGATAAAAGCTTAATTCTCTAAAGTATTAGTAAGTCAATATACATTGATTAAGTTTCCAAAGCCATAGGAAGAAATAAGTCTACATTTATTTGATATCCATCATATAATGGCTCAAAGTATTTTGAGCTAAATGATCTTGGGTTCTAGAATATATCTAATCCTCTGAGAGCCTTATCCCAATAGCCATGTTCATCCACCAAATCTTATGGGTTATTTAATAGATATAATCCTCTAAGTATTTTATTTCCTACATGAAGAGGCGACTTATATTTTTGTTTTTATTCTTTCTTTAAGCTTATTTTTATTACTTTGAAACTTAATTACCCTAATGTTTTGAGATATGATTTTCATTATTAAACTATTACTGGGAAGGAGAAAAATCTTCCCTAGGTCCATGGATTTTCTCAAATTGATAATATATGTAGTCTCTTCTTGGATTTTTACTTTTCCTTTCTCTATTCCTCTTAAATATTCCATGATTCTTATTTGGTAAGATTCAATGATCTTTTTTAATTCCTAATTTTCTTAGGGTTAATCTTATTGGTTTGATACCACCCCATTTTTCTCTTAATTTGATTGTTGAGAACTATGGTTTTTTGAACTCCTCCTTAGACTTAGATTTGATTTATTCCTCAATGAATTGGTTGGCAATAAATGTCATGCCAATATATTCCATTTTAGGTCTCAAATTAGACCCCTTCCATAGGGATAGTTTCTTTGGAGTATCCCCAAAATTTTGAGGTGTTTTCTTCTTTTATTCATTACAAAGGAGGGAAATCAATCAAGAATTTCTATTTTCCATGCGTATTTCTATCTACACTTAAGATTTGAGATTCCTACACCTTAGATGTACTTATTGTTCTAAATGTTACTTATACTCATCCATATTTCTCGTTGATCTATTATTGGACAATGGTTTTAGGAGTTGGGATCTAGGGAGTATTTCTTTGCTAATAATGCTACATTTGTTGATCTCTACAACCACTATTTGGTATATTATTGGATTTAATTAGGGAGGATGGATTGTTGATTCATTTTCCTCTTAATAAGGATTTTTTTGAAGCCTTCATGGTCTTTCCCTTCAGTTACTACCTCATTTTGGGGTCCCTATAGAAGGGGTTAATCTTTAAATGTATGGTCATGTCATGAAATTTGTACATTTGTAGGGGTGTGCTCATTGTCAAGGTTTTGAAGCCATTGAATGTATATAAAGGTGATAGAAATGGGTGTGGGAGAATATAGAGAATAATTTATATATTTACAAATGTGAGCAAATAAAATGTGTTTACTAAGATTGATCACCTCTACAGGTTTGACATAAGTTCACAATGTGTTGTCAATGTATTTGAACATATCATTATCCTAGAACTATACTAATAGATAATATATCCTTCAAAATAGATATTTTGAGAAATCCTCCTTGTCAATATGTAACCATTTGATCTAGAAGTGTGTGCACATACTTGCTAAGTTAAGAAAGTAAGGGCATCCTTCAAATATGGTTTCACTATCCTCTATGTAAAAAAACTACCATGGTGAAGAATCATTTAGCCTCTTGTTTGAGAAATTAACTGCTCCCTTAGGTTTTGGTGCATTCTCACCCACCAAGAAAGTTATACCTTTAAGGAACACATAATAGGAAATTTGAAAATAGCACAACTAATCATATATTGCATTTTTCTTCCTACTCCACTAGAAATGATCACATACTTGGAATCTTGTGGCCTGTTTAGGAATTCACCAAAAAAATTTCAAAATTTAGATATGTCAACTATACGTTGACATTCATTATGGATTTTAGAATCAATATAATGATGTTGAGTTTAGAAAGTTCCCCACTAGGAATCTTTCTTACTTGCATTGATAGTGGTGGCTTTTATTTTGTCTATGGCTTCTTTGTAAGGATGCGAAGGGGAGCAAATCTCCTTATTGGTTGTGCTCATATTGGACACAATCAATCAAAATCCTAACATTGTTGAAATGAAAATTAAAACTTAAATCACTCTAAGGAAAAAATCTACCTCTATCACCTTATTACATATTTGGCATGTCATTAATATTATCAACATAATTACTACAATTTTAAGAAATTGAGATTTTTTTTTAAGTTCAGCTGATGAAACATGTTTGGGAAATCAAACTTCAAATCACTTGGATTCACAAAAACTTGCTACCACGTTTTTTTCCAATTATACTATCACCACAAACTATAAAAATAAAACTTATTTTAATATTAAATTATAAAATTTATAAGAATAAAGAAATAAATATTTAATTTATTATGAAAATAATAAATTATTATATAAAAAGATAAATACATTTGGATTTCTATATAAGCATAAGAAAAGGTAAAACAAAATTGATATATAAATTTTTTAACTGAGTAGACTACCTACATATATAATCGAAATTTTAAAAATAATGACATCCTCTCTTATTGTGTATTTTTTTTATTGAATAAAGACATATATTTATTCTATTGAATTAAGAAAGAAGATGGAGTTGCTACATGGAAATCCATATTATAATTTTATTTATTTATATATCTTGGGAGAATAGTTTCGTGACCTTGTTTGGAAATGACAATGCTTTATCAACAAAGTTAAATTAGTTTTTCAAAACATATTTATTAGTTAATATTTAACAATTTATATATTAATATAATATAGGTTAGTGATAAAATATATATATATATATATATAATATAAAATCGGTTAAAGATGTGGTGATTCTATTACACTAGGAGGCATTAGATTGGGAAGTGTTATTAAAAAATATTATAATTCGAGTTAAAGATGCGGTGATTCTATTCGACTAGGTAGCATTAGATTGGGACGTGCGTGTTAGCTAAGTTTGAAGTAGAGGGGTAGCCAAGAATAGTTTTGATTATCTCTGGGTGTATTTGTATTATTGACTTTAATAATAAGGTAATTTAATTTGTTGCATTGTACAATAAGGGTTGCATATTATTTTTGTAGTTTTTAAACGTATGTTATTTCTGTAATTTTTAAATTATTTTAATTTTCTTAAGAAAAACTTATTTTAATTTCAAAATTTAGTTATCTTTTACCATCTAATTCTCTACTATTAGCCTCATAGTATTCTATGGCTCATGGCTTCTTGATTGAATCTTGAACCTTCTCCTAGTCCACTTTATCATGTACATTGTTGAGTCCCCTCTATAATTCAACATAGTTAGCAATAAACACACGACACTCTTGGAAAAGCTAAGCCCAATACATAATATAACATAGTTAGTGAAGAGCATATGGCTTTGTTGAGCCCCATAGTTAGTGAAGAGCATATGGCTTTGTTGAGCCCCATGTGTAGTTTAAGACCATTATTATTTTGTGAAAATTGGTTTAGGCATAATAAAATAATCTTTGTCTAACACTTTGACCTTGACTATGAATTATGATTAAATATAGCAAAAAAAACTTAAATAGTAAAGTATTCTCAACATTTATTGTTGATCCGTTGGTTAATTCCATATCAATGTCAAGATAAGAAGTTTAATACCTTATAACCACAAAGAGCATGAATCAAATGCCTACTTTTCACCATGTTTGAAGGTTGCTCTTCCTTATACCTTTGAATATGTTTCAAGTCGATTTAACATGCCTTTTGTTATGTTGGACTTTGGACTTCTACATTAAAAGAATGCAAATGGGACAATCCAGGTCACCCACAACATTTTTGGAATTGATTATCATGATTGAACATAGATATAGAAGAATTTTACTCGTTTGTGTATTATCATAATACTCCCTTTAGTAAAAAGCTTGTTTGGAATTGATTATCATGATTAAACATAGATATAAAAGAATTTTACTAGTTTGTGTATTATCATAACACTACCTTTAGTAAGAAACCTTTGCTATTTGTTATATGGTTGGAATTGACTTTTCATAATTTCACACATGAATGAAGAAAAGTGAAAATTTAGGAATTGAAGGTGAAAATCTTTTCAAGGGTAAGGAAAATTATATTAAAATATTTCAAAATAATTAACCTTCATCTTTATTTTCTAATGTTAAGCTAGATTTTTTGGAAAACTATTAAAGAAATTATTTCATTATTTATCATATTCCAACAAAAATTGATTATCTTAAATTTCAAGGAATTAAAACTTCAACCAACTAAATAAACTTTTTAAAAAATATAATATCTTTAATTTATTTTACATATTTTTAATTTTCAAAGTGTAATAAAAATAATTTATTAAACTTATAAGTTTACACAAACTTTTGCAATTGATCCACCAGTTCAGTTCATAAAATGGTTCATTTTATCTCTCATTTCTTTCCCCTAGTCTTTTGGAGAGTCATGAGAATTTTGACATCTTCTCTTTTCATGGTATTCGAGAAATCTTGAGATGATGGTATATCTAGGGAGATTAATTTGTCCTAAAGCAACTACTCCTAGATTTATGATTTATTCATTTATTTAAATAATATTTTATATTAACAAAATCAATTTATAAAACAAACATTTTATTTATAAATTGAAATTGAATAATGATAAAAAACATTAAACATCATTATTATATTATGTTATAATTTTTTAGCACAATATATTATAATTTTTTAGCACAAGAGACCAGGGTCTGGCTAAACCATTGGGAAATGATGAGAATGTTGCATTGCAAAACATTAATAACATTAAAAATATTGTTACTTCTAAGTTCAAAGAAAAAATGTGGTGTGAGAAAGATTTAGCAACTAAAAGAAAATTAAGATAGTATAAGGAGGTCATCAACCCCACCCTAGAAGATCAAAAGTGTCTCTCTGTTTTAACTAGCTCAAAGAAGAAAATTAATATATCCAAGATTAGAACGAACTCTCATGAGCTCCATAGTGAAACGGGTCGTTGGGAAGTTCGTAAAACACCATGGATGGAAAGGTTCCTCCATCTCTGTGAGAATATGAACATCGAGGATGAAAATCACTTCCTCTTAGAGTGCCCCGCGTACAAGCACATTAGATCTCAGTTTCAAAATATTTGTTGCAATACTAACCTTCCTAGCCTTTTATGTTGTCAAAATTACAGTGAGCTAGGGAGGCTTCTCTCCAATCTTTTTGAGCATAGGAATAAAATCTTAAATCAAACTAAATAATTAGTTTCTTTAGGTTCGATAGACTAAAGTTTGGTCTCAGTGGACATTAACCATCATCATCATCATCAATATTATTCTATCTAAAGTATTATATAAAAACATGAATAACATCATTATTATAAGTAAATATGCTAGATCTAAGACTTTTGTGATCCATAATATTGATATCAGTGTTTCGGATTGATCACATCCGTAGGATTTGGTCGACATTTCGAACCAACTAATGTGGTTCATCCTCAGGACAAGGTGAGAAATCAATAGATATGAGGAAATAAATAGCAAGGATGCATCACTAACCAGTTTGTTGTTGGAAAATAGCCGTTGGGAGATAGCCCTTAGGTAACTTGTTATATAATAAATAAATATTTAGTTTCCATATTTTAAAATAATAAAA
>APFE031304948.1:18977-53511 GCA_000404065.3 Pinus taeda | reverse complement strand
AATTTCAATTAACAATTATTATTTTATTTAAAATTAGTTTATATGTGTATTTATATATATATGGTGGGAAAATTTATTATAATTCAGTACCAACAATCAAAACAACTATTTTTTTGCTGCTATGGGCCAATGCAGGTTGAATCACCACTCTTATTCAAGGAAAACCAAGCCACCTATAGTAAATGTAACTTCACTCCTACCAAATGCTTCTATGCGTTGGGTCATTAAACATTTTTCCTTATGTCTAAAAAAATAAACTCTTAACCAAACAAAAACAGATTTAAAACATACTCCACACCCAATATATACCCTAATATAATATATATGAATGAAAATTAAAAAAAAATGATAATAACAAAAATTTGAAAAACAAATTATTAGTTTGAAAATGTTCCTATATTGGAATAAACCTTCCATAACTTCAATTCTATTTTTAAAACAATTAAATGTATTGTTGGGATTTCCTTTTTTTGCTTAAGCAAGAGTCAGTCTTTCTATTTCATTAAGCCAGAAAATAGTTTACATAATGTACATGCATCCACAAATCACCGTGGACCCCGGAAAAACAAGAGCTAACCGCCTATAACATTCTCCCCAACCTTACAAAAGTTACCTCCGAACCCTTTTAATACAAACAATGATTTTGTTAAAAAGATAGAAGAACGAGTGGAAAACCGCGGAAACTCCCGCGCAACATTTCCTTGTACTTGTATTTCAATCAAAGTTGTCCAATGTCCTTGCGCCATCCAACGACAGAGGAAGAAATCGTCAATTGAAGGCAATCGGTGTTTAACGACCCTGTGCCACAAAACTGCGCCATCCTTCCTAACCGTTGATCTGCTCCGCGTGATCCAATAGTTGAGAGTGATATTGCAAGGATTAAAGTCTCCAAACTTTAGTGCACGATGGGGGCAGTATTATTTTCTACTCCCCCGCCACATGTAGGACACTGAATGGAATCGCTTCCATTTTGCTAAAACCATATCCCACTTTATAACCATGCGATCACCAGAAAACCTCAATGGAATTTAGGATTATGATGGCTGCCGGAATAGACGGAGAACCCATGCCACGCATTTTTTCTTCTGTACCTGAACCCGAGACCATGGAAAGTTGTGGACCTTCCCACAATTCGACCACCCGAAAAACTGAAGACTCTGGTCAACAAACAAAGGGGTTTTCTGAGGACTACAGTGACCTACCCCCCATCGAAATAAAGTCTGGTTGACCTTGATGATACTTTCTGAGAAAAAGTTATTTCAAACCTGCCTTCTCGGCTCTGTTTCGAAATACCTCTTCGTCCTCTTCCACTTGCTCGAAACATAGAGCTTTTAGTCTGCTATGAGGCAGCTCCTGCCACTTCATCAAAACCCTACAATCTATACAGCTCACGCCCTGGTTGGCCAGAATATCCACCAGTTTATTAGCCCTACGCCGAACATGGTTAAAACTGACTGTGCGAAGACCTACGAGGTGACCTTGAATTCTTTGGAAAATCTGGATTAGCCTCCAGTGTTTTGAGACTTTCTCCAGCCTTGTTCCGCAACTAATTTTTTTCACTAAGATAATTATTAACTCAGAGTCCACTTCTACAATCACATTTGAGCAGTTGTCCTACTTCAGAAACTCTAAGAATTGTTCCAAAGCCATTAATTCGGCCATGTTTTTGGTAGCTTTACCTAAATGGTAGTGGAAGATGCAGATGATGTGACCTTCTTCATCCCTTAACACCCCTCCGAAACCAATTGTTCCCTAGTTGCCTTTTGAAGCCCCATCAATGTTATATTTCAAATAACCTTTCGGGGGAGGATGCCAAAAATCCTTCTCCATTTCCCTTGTGATAACTTTCCTATTCAGGCCCTGCAACTACCTGAGAATTCTCATATCAGCCTCTGAGGGAGGATTCTTGGGGTGATTACGTACTGTGGTGCCAACTGTCTCCTTAAGTTGTTTTAAGATCAGCTCAAACAGGCGAAGAGGGGGATTTTTTCATCCATGAATATTCTCTTGTTTCTTTCTTTCCAAACAATGTATGGTTGGGATTTCACTTCCGTATAAATTTTTAAAACAATTAAATGTATTGTTGGCATTTCACTTCAATATAATATTCATTGCTGTTTTACAAAATAAAGGGTCCATTTATCTTATACCTTAATCTTAAGCTAGTACATTTCTCCTTTCGATGAATCTTCAATATTCGAATAGCCAGTGCCTGCCCATATATCCATTCAATACATTGGCGTTCCATCCATCTAATTGGCCATATTCATCCATTTCATTTGCCCTTCAATCATTCATTATGCGAGTGGATTCATGTCGGTGGATTGAACCTCGGTGTCGACAAATTTTAGGCTCGTAGATGCAATGCCAGTGACATCCACGAAGCCACGGCCTCCTCAATCCGAAGGTCTAGCTTGACGAATACTGCCTAGGTGGGCAAGAAACGATCTCCAAGGCCTTCCTGAGAGCGCTTATGGCACTACTAAAAAACGACACTTCGTATTTCAGGGTCATGGTACAATGCTTCATAGTTATTGTTGAAATATTAATTTCAACTGTCGTGCTGCATTTAATTCACAAAATCGCTAAATCTTATCGCACCGCTTTTGCTGAAAGGTGGTTTTCCTCCAGAGGGTAGCAATATAGTACGCTAGCCAACACGTGTCCACAAGCTTTTTTGAAAACCATTTTTTTCCCGGAACGTAAAGCTCGTTTGGATTGATCATGCGATAACCGTTCGATTGAAAGCTTGGCTGTCCACCGTCTGATTGAAACTAAAGTTGTTGTACAGGTCTCTGCCATTGATCCATGAACCTTGCGTGAAGTTTTGGGTTTGACCGCCATTTGTTTCAGTGAAGTAATTAATGGTATTTACTCCTGTTCGTAGAATATAGGTAAAACCTTTTAATTTTATTTTTTGAAACACACGGAAGTATGGTCATTCATTTTTTTATTGTTAAAAAATATACAATGTAATATGTAATATGTAGAAGCGTGAAAGCATATGTGTAATTTTTTTTTGTTAAGGAAATGCAAGGAGAAACTTGCGGCAGCGAATGAAAAAAAAAATTGTTGCAGGATTGAATGTAATGCGCAACAGTGCTGGTGTATGAATTTCTTTTCGATATGTAATGTGTAATGCAATATGAAGCATGTAGCAGAGCGAGCAATGTGAGAGTTTTTTTTTACAGCAGTAAATGTAAGAAATTTTTACACACAGTAGTGTAAAATTTCCAGGAAGAGACAGAGTAATTTTTGTATGGAACTGGAAGTTCTTGGTGAATCCCTCTGTTAAGAGGAAGATCTTTTGTAACTGTTGATTTTATTATTGAATACAAGGTTTTATTGTGCATCTGAAACTCTGTTCTTCAGCAATCAAGCTTAGGTTCCCTGTGTTAAGATCCTGTGGAGAAAACAGAGCATTGTTCTCTGTTCAGTTGTTGTTTGGAATTATCAGAAATTCCCATCATGGTATCAAAGCTTGTCCAGGCTCTTTGAAGGTGTCAAAGAATCTGAAGGGAGGATTTCTTGCTGGAGAAGCTCAGTAGAGTGAAGACTCATTCAAAAAAATCCAAGGTATTCCTCAAGTTAGTTTTTGAGTTATTCTTGAAGACAGTGAGTTATTTTAAATACACAGTCAGGTATTTGAAGCATAGTTAAGAGTGCAAGAATGGCTGGCTCCAACACCAGCACCAGCACTAGCATGGGTATTTGTAATACTCAGCTCCCACTATTTAATGGGAAAAACTATGACTATTAGGAAATAACCATGAAAGCCTTGTTTGCCTCACAAGACTTATGGGAATTTGTTGAGGATGGTTTTGAAGAACCAACAGATGAAAATGAGTTTAATAATTTAACTCAGGCAGAGAAAGAACAGTTGAAGAGCTATAAGAAGAAGGATTCCAAAGCCCTCCTCTTCTTATATCAAGCAGTGCACGAGAGTGTGTTTCCAAGGATAGCAGTAGCTAAGACATCCAAAGAAGCATGGAAAACTCTCAAGACAACCTATCAAGGCATGGAGAAAGTGAAGACAACAAAACTACAGTTGTTGAGGAGAGATTTTGAGAATCTATGCATGAAGGAGTCAGACAATATTGACTCATTCTTCACACAGGTGATTGGTCTGGCCACACAGATAAGGTCTCATGGAGAGATTCTTGAAGAAAGGAGGATTGTGGAGAAACTATTGAGAGTCCTCCCCTCAAAGTTTGATGTGATTGTCACCACCATAGAAGAGACAAAGGATCTCACAAAATTCTTAGTTGATGAACTACATGCATCACTGATAACACATGAGCAGAGATTGAGTAGAAATGAAAACTCATCTCTAGAACATGCCTTTAAAACCCAGATGTCCTTTGGAAGAGGAAGAGGTCAAGGCAGAGGAAACAAGAGAGGAAGAGGCAGAAGCCAAAACATTGGTGGAAGAAACAGTCCAACAAACACTCAAGGAAGAGGCAGCAATCCAAATCAGAACCAAGGCCAAGGCAGTAGCCAACAATGTGGACAACGTCATGCTCAAGGACAAAAGTATGAAAAATCCAATGTCCAATGTTATTATTGTAAAAAATATGGGCATTATGCAAATGAATGTAGGAAGAAGCAGCATGATATGAATAATAGATCTAGTGCAAATTTCACTAGAGAAAATATCAGCCAATATAATTTGTTGTTAGCTTGTAATATGGCTGAAACAAAGAGTGAAGATATATGGTTTCTAGAATCTGGTTGCAGTAACCATATGACAGGAAACATAGCCCTGTTTTCTAAGTTAGATCAGAGTGTGAAGTCACAAATCACACTTGGGACTGATAGTAAAGTTTTCATTATGGGAAAAGGAGAAGTAAATATCTTAACAAATAAAGGTGAAAAGAAAACCATGGCAGATGTTTAATATGTTCCTGGAATGAAAGGTAACCTCTTAAGTATTGGACAACTTGTTCAAAAGGGTTACAATGTTTTCTTTGAGAATGATGTATGCACCATCATGGATAGAGCACCCAGCAAACGATGTATTGCTGAAGTGAAGATGAAAAGGAACAGGATGTTCCCTCTTAGGATAAAAGTAGATTTAAAACATGGAGTTGAAATTGGAGCAGTTACACAAGAGGCTTTCTAAAGCGAACCAAAGGATGAAAATTGGTTGTGGCACTTGAGATTTGGAAATCTCAATTTTGGAGGTCTTAAATTGTTGAGTAGAAAAGGAATGGTAAGAGGATTACCATTAATAGAGAAACCAGACAGCCTTTGTGAAGGTTGTATCTTGGGGAAACAACACAGAGAAAGTTTTCCATCTGGGAAAAGCATAAGGGCAAAAGAACCCTTAGAAATTCTCCACTCAGATTTATGTGGACCGATGCAAACTCCATCACTTGTAGGCAACCAATATATATTAACATTCATTGATGATTTTACTAGAAAAACTTGGGTTTATTTCCTAAAGAACAAAAGTGAAGTGTTTGAAAAATTTCGAAATATCAAAGCACTTGTAGAAAACCAAAGTGGGATGCATATCAAAGTTCTAAGGACTGATAGAGGAGGTGAGTATATCTCCAAAGAATTTCTACATTTTTGTAGAGAAAATGGAATTCATAAATAGTTTACCACAAGGTACACTCCGCAGCAAAATGGTGTTGCTGAAAGGAAGAATAGGACAATCATGGATATGGCGAGGAGTATGTTAAAGGCAAAGCATTTGCCAAATGATTATTGGGCTGAAGCTGTACACTGTGCAACATACATTTTGAATAGGTGTCCTACAAAAGCAGTCATGAACAGAGTGCCAGAAGAAGCATGGAGTGGGAGAAAGAAAGGAGTCATCCACATGAAAGTTTTTGGATGTGTGGCTTATGCACACATTCCAAATCAGCTAAGGAAGAAGTTGGACAACAAAGGGGAGAAATGTATTTTCATTGGATACAGTGAGGAATCCAAAGCTTATAGCTTGCATAACCCATCCACAAAGAAGTTTTTTGTGAGTAGAGATGTTTAGTTCATTGAGGAGGAATCTTGGGATGGAAGCATAGAGAAAACAGTGAATGTTAAAAATTGTTTGTCTCATGATGAAGATGATGAGGAGATGGCTGAAATACATCCCCAAACAGAAGCGCCAACACAAGGGCAACAAGCGACACCCTTGAGGAGAAATGAAAGTGCTTCTCCAAGCACATCACAAGGAGGAAATTCAAGTGCATCTTCAAGCACTTGCACACCAAATGAAAGAGGTAAGAAGTTCAGAAATTTAAGTGACATTTATGATGAAGGTATGAATTCTTTGTTTGCTTTATATTGTTATGTTGATGATCCTATTCATTTCAAAGATGCTATTACGGATAGGAAATGGATAGAAGCTATGGATGAGGAGATCAATGCCATAGAAAGAAACAAGACATGGGATTTGGTTGAATTACAAAAAGGAAAAGAAGTCATTGGAGTCAAATGGGTTTACAAGACCAAGAGTAATGCTGAAGGCAAAATAGAAAGACACAAGGCAAGACTTGTTGTCAAAGGATATAAGCAGCAGTATGGGAGAGACTATGAGGAAACTTTCGCACCGGTTGCTAGAATGGAAACCGTGAGAACAGTGTTGTCCATAGCAGCACAAAACAAGTAGAAAGTTTACCAAATGGACGTGAAGTCAACATTCCTAAATGGAGTGTTAATGGAAGAGGTTTACATTGAAAAACCTCCAGGCTATGAAAAGAAAGGCCAAGAGCACAAGGTGTGCAAATTGAAGAAATCTCTTTATGGGCTAAAGCAAGCACCAAGAGCGTGGTACAGTAGGATAGATTCCTATCTACTGGAAAATGGATTTGAAAAGTGTGAGGGAGAACCCACCCTCTACATCAAAGAAAAGGATGGTAAAATTCTAATTGTTGTGTTATATGTTGATCATGTAATTTTCACAGGTAATGATGATTATCTTATTGAGAATTTCAAAGCAGTCATGAAAGAGGAATTTGAGATGACTGACATGGGTTTACTGAGATACTTCTTAGGAATATAAGTGGAACAAAGTGAAAATGGGATTTTTATCTCACAGGCGAAATATGTTAATGAAGTGTTGGAAAGATTTAATATGCAGGAGAGCAAAGCAACAATCAATCCCACAGTGATGGGATTAAAACTCAGCAAAGAGGATAGCAGCAAGGATTTTGATCCTAGTTTGTACAAGAGCATAGTTGGCAGCCTCATGTATTTGACTGCAACTAGGCCAGATATAATGCACGTTGTTAGTTTAATTTCCAGATTCATGGAGAGGCCAAAAGAAGCACATTGGCAGGCAACAAAAAGGATTCTGAGGTATGTTAAAGGTAATAAACGATTTGGCATTTTATATACTACTTTAGAATGTTCAGATTTAATTGCATGCACTGATAGTGATTGGGCTGGAAGTGTAGATGATCGGAAAAGCACATCCGGTTATGTTTTTCACATGGGTTCAGGAGCTATTTCAATGGCTTCTAAAAAATAGCCTATTGTAGCATTGTCTACAGCAGAGGCAGAATATGTGGCAGCTACAGCAACAACATGTCAAGCAGTTTGGATGAGAAGGATGTTAAGAAGTTTATGCCAAGAGCAAACAAAAGGAACTATGATTTTTTGTGACAATATCTCAGCTATTGCATTATCCAAGAATTCTGTGTTTCATAAGAGAATGAAACACATTGACACAAAGTTTTATTACATCAGGGAATTGGTAAACAATGGAGAAATTGTCTTAAAACATTGTACAACTCAGGAGCAGGTTGCAGACATTCTGACCAAGCCATTGGGCCAGAAAAGTTTTGAATTTTTGAGGAAATGTTTGGGTATGACTGATAACCGAGCAGTTGAAATTAAAGGGGAGTGTTGAAATATTAATTTCAACTGTCGTGCTACATTTAATTCACAAAACCGTTGAATTTTATTGCACTGCTTTTGCTGAAAGGTGGTTTTCCTCCGGAGGGCAGCGATACAGTACGCTAGCCGACGCATGTCCACGAGCTTTTTTGAAAACCATTTTTTTCCCTGAACGTAAAGCTCGTTTGGATTGATCATGTGATAACCGTTCGTTTGAAAGCTTTGCTGCCCACCGTTCGATTGAAACTAAACTTGTTGTACAGGTCTCTGCCATTGATCCATGAACCTTGCGTGAAGTTTTGGGTTTGACCGTCGTTTGTTTCAGTGAAGTAATTAATGGTATTTACTCTTGTTCGTAGAATATAGGTAAAACCTTTTAATTTTATTTTTTAAAACTCACGGAAGTATGGTCATTCATTTTTTTTATTGTTAAAAAATATACAATATAATATGTAATATGTAGAAGCGTGAAAGCATATGTATAATTTTTTTTGTTAAGGAAATGCAAGGAGAATCTCGCGGTAGCGAATGAAAAAACATTTTGTTGCAGGATTGAATGTAATGCACAACAGCGCTGGTGTATGAATTTCTTTTCGATATGTAATGTGTAATGCAATATGAAGCATGCAGTAGAGCGAGCAATGTAAGAGTTTTTTTTTACAACAGTAAATGTAAGAAATTTTTACACATAGTAGTGTAAAATTTCCAGGAAGAGACAGAGTAATTTTTGTATGGAACTGGAAGTTCTTGGTGAATCCCTCTGTTAAGAGGAAGATATTTTGTAACTGTTGATTTTATTATTGAATACAAAGGCTTTATTGTGCATCTGAAACTCTGTTCTTCAGCAATCAAGCTTAGATTCCCTGTGTTAAGATCCTGTGGAGAAAACAGAGCATTGTTCTTTGTTCAGTTGTTGTTTGGAATTATCAGAAATTCCCATCAGTTATTCCTTAACCCTCTTGGGATATTCTGATAAATAAAGAAGTTGAAAATGAGAAGTGGCTATAGCAAATACCGTATCACATTAACACTCATTATTTAAACTTAATCGTGCAAAATCTTCCAGAGTTAGTAAATTGTTGTTGATGAAGATTTTTTTTTGGAAAACTGTGTGTTAGGATCATTATTATGCCCAATATTTTAGGTGAATCCTTCATTTATCTTCAGAGATTTGAAACTTTAAGGATGTTGCGAAAGCGCCCAGGCTATAACTCCAGACTCTTCACCTGTACGAACCTTATTTGGTAGTTAGAGGCAGCCTTCTTTTCTAGGTAGCTCTCAATAATTTATTTAGTTTCAACTAGATTTCTGCTAATAGATTTCCATGGATTATTAGAAGTCATGGTTTCATTAACACTCTAGGTGGCAGAGAAAATATCATGAAAGCAATTATCAGAAAATTGCTTTGTCAAAGATTTCACATTAATATCATCTAAGGACATCAATTTATTTTTATTCTTACTCGATTACTCCTCGGTGGGGAGCAGCAGAGGCAACCAACTTATGTGATTATTGGGTAATCTTTGATGCGAAACAATAGACATCACAATTGGACACTATTATCAACCATGGACTTTTGGATGAACATAGCAAAAAAATATTAATTTTTTTCATCTATGATAAGTATAGTCAATCATAGACAAGTTAGGTAACCATAGTTAACTAAGGTCAAATATTGTTAAACCATGTTTAATAATTATTTTTATGGTCAACATTGTTAACCATTGTAAACCATGGATAACATTGTTTAACATGCTCATCCAAAGTCAACATGAACAACACACTCAACCATGGTTGAGTCAAATCATCTATAGCTAAATACAGATAATCTTAATCAAGGATGTACATCCATAGTCAACCATATATTAAGCAAAGTCAACTAAGTCCAACCAAGCTCAATCATGGTCAAATATAATCAAATAAAGTCAATCATTATCAACTATGGTGAAACATTGTTAATAATTATCAACATGGTTAACCATAGTCCACCATGTTCGACAAAAGTCAACCATGGTCAAACATGTTCAAAAGAAGTTAACTATTGTAAAAAATGGTCAAATATTGTCCATCATTGTCAGCCATGTTCAACCATAGTCAACCTTAGTTTTATGTAGTCAATTATGGTCAAGCATAATCGACCATGGTTAATATTAGCATACCATGATTAACCATGATCATCTCTGGTCCATCATAATCAACCGTGTACAACCATTGTCAATCCATGCCAAACTATACTTGATGTGGTCAACCATGGCTAGAATGATTGTACATGGTCAAACAAGGTCACCATGGGTAACATGGTCAACCAAGGTCAACATGGTAAACCAAGTCACCATGGTCGTCGTGGTTGTTGTGTTCAACTAATGATCAATTTGAACTCATATGATCAATTTATAACGTTTGGCATTCTTAGTCAACTATAGGTTAAAAATGTTGCTATGGTCAACATAGTCAACTATTGGTCAACTATAGGTCAACATGGTCAACTAAATGTCTCGATGGTCACCATGGTCTCCATGGTCACTATAGGCCAACATGGTCACCATGGCCAATCATAGTCAACTATATGTCACCATGGTCCATTATAGGTCAACATGGTAAATCAAGGTCATTATGTTGAACATGGTTAATAATGTTCATACATTGTCAACATGGACAACCATAATCTATCATAGAAAAGTATGGTAAACCATGGTCAAATTTGGCAAACCATGGGTGAATATGGTCAAACCCTAGTCATCATGCCTAACCATAGGTGAACCATAGTTAGCCATGGTAAAGCATCGACAATCATGGTCAACCATAGTCAATCATAATGTACAATACTCAACTATAATTAAATGTGAACAACATGCTCAACCATAATCAACTGTATGTTGACCATAGTAAACCCTCCTCAACCATAACATGAACATATTTAATCATAATTAGCTATGCTCTACTAATCCTCCCTACATATTCAAATAGCTAACTAGCATAACCAAATTAACAATGCCTCATAGCTAGCGTTCCCTGCCTCTTAGTTTATTAAAATATTTTAATGTTATGATGTGTTTTATGTACTCCAAACAATAATAAAGTTGTAAAATGAGTTATATGAATATTTCTTTAACAGTTTTTTTAATTAATTTTTTAATATAATTAAACATTTTTTTTGGTAGATAATGGTTATATTATATATTATATATTCTATATATATATATATAATATAATTGACATTGAAGAGAATTATAACAAGTTAAAATTATTGATTTAATATTGAATGAATGACAATTTTTTTATATAATGCTCATATTATAGTACACATGTCGATGGCATATTAATGTATAGATTGATATAAATGAGAAGTGTACAAATTGTACACATGTTATTTTTACATTTTTTTCAAATTTATATTTTTTATAATTAAAAAAATAAAGCTCATAAAAATTGTTCTACTCAATACTTTTACACTAATGAGAAAATGGAATTTTTGAATTTAATTAGAAACCATTTGTGCTTATGGTATATAGTAATTAGTATATAATGTTATTTTTCAAATTATTTATATTTATTGTACATAGGAATTAAATTAGTGATATAATACCTAATAATTAATATAAAGTACACAAAAGTCAATTCTTGTCATCATTACACAATACACAATAAGAGGGGAAACATTTTAACCAATCATATATAGAAATAAATTTTATTTAAAAATAATAAATTTAACTTGATAATGTTAAACTTTACATAGAGATTTTAAGATTTTAATTTTTTTAGTCAAAGAAAAACTAATAACCAATCGATGAAAAACTAAATAAGTTATTATATCCAGCGGGTGTCCAATATAATAAATATAATTTACATATAAAAATTAATACCATTTTCCATTTTTTTTTAAGCAATTAAAAAGTATGAAAATAATATTGTATCAACTACATTATTGTGCCAATATAAAAATACTTTCCTATCTAATACGTTATATGCCATCGTCATAGTTGCGGACTGCAGGGCCGTGATCCGGAGGAACACATTATTTTAATTTTTTGTGTTCTGTAATAGGGGTACGTGTCTGCTTATATTTTGTCTGTCGCCTTAAGTAATCAGTGTGGTGGAAGCGTTAGACAACGGTAATGGTTATTCAGTAGCCGTCATTGCTTATTGATAGAACTAGTTGCGGTGCAATCTTGGAAGGCTTCGAACTCATCTCATCCCATGCAGTTAATTTGATAGCTAATTGACAGAACTCGTTGCAAAGTAATCTTCGAAACTTCTCAACTCATTTCATCTCACGTAGTTAATTTGGATTGAAGGTCAGCCTCTTTTTTAATCGACGACATGAAAAACGGGGAAGACTTCTTCCCTGGTTCGCCCTGCCGTGAACTTCGCCACGATCTTTCGAGTCAACGAATAGCGATAAATCTCAATGACAATGATGAAGGATCACGGAGTTTTTGCGTATTATGGTGCGAAGTAGTTCAGGGTAGTATAAGGACGTTCAGTCAGCGGGCTACATACATATTTGTGGCTGAATCTTATTCAACCTGAACAAAAATCTTCCATTACCGCTAGAAGCCAATCAAAATTCCTCACAATTTCAGGACATGGCTGCTGAAACAATTACAACGGCAGTTATGCTGTTAATTAATTGCGGCCTGCTTCAATTAGTCGTAGCCCAAGGAGGAAGTCCGAATGGAAGTTCGTTTGATGAAACGAATTTGAGAGCAAAAGGCTTAGTTCTTGTTAAGATCTGGTGTCTCATAATAGTGTTTCTGGGCACTTTTGGGGGAGGCATTTCACCCTATTTTTTCCGATGGAACGAGAGCTTTCTTTTGTTGGGAAGTCAATTCGCGGCTGGCGTCTTCTTGGGGACGGCCTGGATGCATTTCCTCAGTGACTCTGCAGGAACATTTGGAGATTTGACGGACAAGACGTATCCCTTTGCATTCATGCTCTGTACTGCAGGCTACCTTTTTACCATGCTCGCAGACGTCATCGTCGTTTGGGTGTATGAGAAGCAAGATCGGCCGAGCATCCACGGTGCACATCCTGTTGAGAGAATCGCCGGTGAGTGGTGGCCATGTTGATCCGAATTTAATTAATTTCCTTCCTCTGCCAAACGGGTCTTTTGATACCAGGAGCTCGTTTCGTTGTCGCAACCATTTGTTTGCTGACTAATAGCACTAATGTCTTTATCACTAGATATTGGCGACACAGAAAGCGGAGTACCCACACACACAGGCGAGACACCCCTCAACATTCAGGTGAGTTATATATATATATATATATATATATATATATATATATATATATATGGCGTTATTTTCGATTTGATTTTATCACTGCACAATCACTCGGAGGGGTTTTCCTCGTTGCGACACAGAGAATTTAAGCAATTTCTCATTTTGGTATTTTTATGAAAGGAGGAGGTCCCGCAAACACCGCCCCAGACAGACAGACAAATGAACATGATGAAGGGGACATCATTGATAAAGAGGACCTCTCTGGGAGACAGCTTATTGCTCATATTGGCACTGATCTTCCATTCTGTCTTCGAGGGGATCGCCATCGGTGTTGCAGGCAAGTTGTCACTCCTCTCTTTTACTGAACCACCAAATTATTGCAGGGTTGAATTTCTGAAAGGCAATTTAACATAAACTTCTTGTGGCACAGCGACGAAAGCTGATGCGTGGAGAGCGTTGTGGACAGTGTGTTTACACAAGATTTTCGCTGCAATTGCGATGGGGATAGCCCTGTTGCGCATAATTCCCAAGAGGCCGTTCCTCTCATGTGCAGCATATGCTTTCGCCTTTGCGATTTCGAGCCCCATTGGAATTGGTATTGGAATACTTATTGATGCCACTACAGAGGGCCGTATAGCCGACTGGATTTATGCAATTTCAATGGGTTTTGCCTGCGGTGTTTTCGTTTACGTTGCCATCAACCATCTTCTGTTAAAAGGAATAATTCACAGCCCGCAAAACCGTATCCGCTTTGACAAACCATTTTACAAATATTTGGCTGTAGTTATTGGAGCCGGACTGATTGCAGTTGTCATGATTTGGGACACCTAGTGGGACATCTAGGCAGAAATTTGCCTAGATGGTTGATTCCTATGTCGGCAGAAACAGTGATGATTCAAAGGTTTCTTGTTATTCTCGTCAGTAACTTACAATCCACAAACATTGTTCTCCACTCATCATCAGATCGTCTCTTTTTCCTTGCTTAGAATTCGTGTTTTGGAGCAATTTCTTAATTCTCAACAAACATTATGGCCATTGATCAATGTACTTGTACAACCTGGGGAGGGTAAGATGGTGACAGTCTTTACCAAACTCCTGATCTGAACATTGTTAGTTGTCAGTTCTTTTCAATTTTTCAACTGTGTTGTATATTAACATGATATGACTGTTTGTTGTAGTTATTTTCAGATTCTCAACTGTGTTATGCATGAACTGCTTTTATCAATTCTTAGAATATGGTCATAGATGTTTCAAAAAATGAGGTTGGTTGACTTATTTATATACAGTTTGAGAGTAATTTGGTTGAGTTAGTCATACATATATTTGAATATATATATAGATAAAAGCAGTTTGTATTTATACATTTTTCATAAAAGCAAGAAAGGTGTAGTTGATGTAATTTTGTGTGTTTGTTTATAGATTTGTTTAGTTGTAAGTTATATAAAAGCTTAGATATGATAAATGGATTGAAAATTACTCATATAGAAAATCCAATCTATAAAAAGAAAATTATCAGATGGTTAAGGATAAGCTAATTTTTTTTTTTTAATATGAAATAATTTATAGTAAGAATAATGGAGTAGCATTGTTTCTCATTTAACAAGGTTTGGATGATAACATTCTTTGCAAAATTATAGTAGCAATTAAGTCCAAATAAACTTAGTATATTTTAGGGATGGCATATAATGAAAGGGGGAGCAACACTCATCAACATGATGAGTCATAAAGCCTTGTGGTTGTTGATGAAGTAATTATTTTAACCAAAATAATTTGAAATTTTAGAAATAATTATAGATATTGTGGAATAACTTATTGAAACAAAAGAAAAGGAAGACATAGAGACTCTAGATGCTTTGAACACTCCAAATAAGATTTTCACTTTCTAAGAAATGCAAAGCATGACTATGGTGAATCCTACTATGTAGATTCACATGTGGATGATCA
Organism: Pinus taeda; assembly: GCA_000404065.3. Classification (NCBI taxonomy): domain Eukaryota; kingdom Viridiplantae; phylum Streptophyta; class Pinopsida; order Pinales; family Pinaceae; genus Pinus; species Pinus taeda. The sequence continues at coordinate 38,497 of APFE031304948.1, read as the reverse complement.
AATTGAAGTTGAATTCAAGTGTCATAATCTTAGATGAGACTTGAACCAACAGGAAATCATGTTATTGTAATTTCACATAGACACTAGATTTGTAATATGCGACAATTCTTAGCGATTGAAATTAAGGAGAAGTGTTGGAATGCAATAATTGTTTTCACTAGTTTTAAAATACCATGGTTGAGATTTTCATAAAGAGATTTGAAAGAGTTTAGATGACTTATTCCTAGAAAAATATGTCCTAAATATTTCATAAATATTTCTTTAGGAAAAAATTATATTATATATTATCTATCTATATCTATATATATATATATATATATAATATATATATATAGAGAGAGAGAGAGAGAGAGAGAGAGAGAGAGAGAGAGAGCAATGAAATGAATGCAAAGTTTGGAAAATATGGATAATGTAATTTATGTGTATTTTCTTATGAATTTACTTAGCTATGGAATGAATTTATCTCCTAAACCTTTTAGCAACATGAACATAATCACTTGTAACCATGGGAGATTTGATGTGATGTATGGTTCCTCCATTATGTTATTTGTCATTGATTTGTACATTAAACTTACCTTCCCTAACTTCAACTTATGAACACTCATCACCCATGTCGTCTTATTTTGATTGACATGTCATTGTTATGTTCCTCACCTAACTCCAGCCTATGGGATCTTAGTCTAGCAAATGACCTTGTAGGAACTATTAAAGATTGCTTACAATAATAAACCTTGGATGGATGTGGATGGTTAGTTGCAAGACATACAACATATATAGCTTGTTTAGTTAATTTGTGAAGGGAATGTTTACAAAGCATCCATGAAAAAATTCTTATCGAGCTGTAGTCTTAGTTAGACTTGGAAAATAATTTTTCATATTGATAGAAACTCTGCATATTAATGCCTTTGATTAGAAACCTGCATATTGTTTTATAACTCCCAAACCTTTATGTTTTTTTATATCTTGTAGTGAGGGATCTAGGGGAATGTTGTACAATTTATTTTAGCAGAATTCCAAGCCAAACAATCTATAAACCATAAGACACAAAGAGAACAAGGGTTTAGAGATAGTTGGAGCCTTCACTTTTATATTTACTTCAATTTATTTATCAACAATAGAAGAAACTTTCTTTGTATTAGATTAATAGAAATGTAAATAAATTTCTTTCTAGAGAATCAATGAATATTAATGCATTAATAAGTGATAGAAGTAATATAATACGAGTATGAGTAAGACGAGATAAATAAAATACGAGCAAATACATCTATAAAAATAAAAATATTAAGATTAGACTTAGTTTTTACGATAGTGTTATGCAACAATTAACCCACTTGTAGAATAATTGCAGCAACTCCATCACTAGACCTGAGAAATTTTTATTTCAGCATGATGCTTGAAGACAAAATGAAACTTATTGGCTTTGCTAACATATATATAGGATTTTGGCTAGTGTATATATTTTCTAAATTCATCATTCCATCTTCTAAAGTTGATGACATAAAATAATAATGGAACTATATATATTTTATCTTAAAATAAAATATTGAGTTTTTTTGAAGATTAATGACACTATGGTTAGAGGCAGGCAACATGCTCTGTTTTCATCATTGAAAGTGCAAAAAAATTTACATCCACATATCCATTCCACATATCCATTCTTCTTACTAGTTCAAAAATACTCTTTGAAATGAAAAAAAGTACATACATTACCTGAATAGTAAATCACGATCGCAATATAAGCCATTGACAATATCCCTTAGGGTCAATAAAAAAATCCCTAAAATAATAGGAAAGGAAGATAAAAATTAAAAAATATTCCAAAAAGTAGAAAGGAATCTCATTATAAAGTGATTATAAGCATGAATGGTACTATGTGAAAAATAAAAAACATGGATGTTTCCACTAACGACTTGTCCTTTGGCCCTAATGGACCATCTTTTAGAAATATCATTGGGATATATGCAAGGAAATGCATGGTTCAGTCTCGTTTTTTTTCCGAAAAAAAAACGTTGGTTTTATATATAATATTTAAAGTCTAGTATATGTATCTGAGTGAAAATTATTTCAGTGAAAATAAGATATATCAAGAGAAATAACAATCTTTCCATGCTGATAGTTGATATGCATCTAACATCCCAGTCCTAATCCAAGATATGGTAGTCATTCCCATAATCATATATTTAAAAAGAAAAACCAGCAATATCATCGTGATAACTGCGAGTCCATCGGATTGTTAGATAATAATAAAAGAAAATAGGATCAGTGTGTTAGGGAAAGATGATCTCATCTTCCTCCCTAATGTGTTGGTCCACTGATAGTTTGTATTTCATGACTCCATATTGTTCACTTCTTTAGACAACTTATCTGCATCGTTGGCTTCTCTGTATACATGTTTCATGGAGTAGGATGTGAGGGAGGAGGCCAACATATGTTTAATCTTGTTGACCCATCCATCTAATAGAGGTTGGTGAAAAGAAAAAAGTTCCTGAATCCCTTCTATGAGAGATCTAGACTCTCCATAGATGTTGATGATATTTATTTTCCTCTCTTCTGCAAACTAGAGCAACCCCCAAAATGCAATGATTTATGCTCTAGTGTTGGTGCGAGGGCCACCATTCCAATATAAGTTGTATTATGTATTGTTGTCTAATTTGAGAACCACTCCACATCCACACGATCCCATTTGTGTTACTCCGTAGAACCATCCTATAAGAAGTATAGTAGTTGGAGGGGACCTTATCTTCACAATGATCCTGTTAGTTTTGTGTACTATGGAATGGCGCTCACCCATGAAATTTCTTTGAAGCAAATTTTGTTGTTTTCAATGGGCTTCCCCTCAAATATGTGATAATTCCTGGCATTCCAAATCTCCCAGATGATGTATATGGGCATCGCTTTATTCTGAGTAGTGCACTCTAACCAGTGGGACATGATGTGTTCTAAGTTTGTAGCCATATTAAGTGAAATGTTCAATATTTCTCGAAACTGATGAAGTTGAAGGACAAGAGAAGAAAATGTGTTCAGTTGATTCTATGGAGTTTCTACAAAAGGTGTAGAAACCAGGACCATGAAAACCTCTTTTACGTAAGGTTTTGTAAGTCAAGACTTTATTTTTCCATACAAGCCAGGGAAATAATGTTAATTTAAGTGGGATCTTCAGCTTACATACAATGCAAAACCAGGATGTCCACTGAATATTATATCTCTGTGTGATATAGTATATGTATTCTTCAGCAACCATTGGCGCCTGTTTGTGCATTTTTCCACTCCATGATTTGTTGTCACCAAGAGTGTTGTGAATTAGACTAGTCTTGCTAAGGGAAGTGGTAAATTCTCGCCATTCAGTTGCACATTGTCTTGTCAGTCCATTTATGTAGCTTCTTTCCATAGGACAATGATTCTGATAACCTATTATTCTTTGGCCTAGGAAAAAGTATCCCCTTTTGTTGATGATGTTTGAGGAGTGTGCATATAAGTTCTGCTCTCTTTTCAGTCCTTTGATGTTGTCTGAGCCAATCAATATTTTCCAGCCATTTCCAAACTCCCACTCCATCCTCATGCTCTACCAGACAATAATCTTTTTATGCTCCTCCAAGTTATGGACCCATTGGTTCTGAATGTAATATTATTCCTGAATAAGCCATCGATATTTGTTTGTCTTAAGTATTTTGAGTGTATGATGTCTTGCTATATTCCACTACCATTCACAGCTCTCCAAAAAGATTTTATGAGCGGAGCATGTCCAAAGGTATTATTGTCCATGATTCCCCATCCACCAAAATCCTTTGGAATAGTCAAATCGGTCCATTTATAGAGATCATCTTTGTAGGAGTTCCATTACCGCTAAGAAAGTTGGTCACAATAGATGAAATTTTGTTGACAATGGTTCCTGGATCATGAAGAGATGTGCCCAGAAAACATAGATCTGCTGAAGTGCTGCTAGAATGTATCTACCTCCCATCTGTGGGTCCATTTGCAGAGTTTCTTTTTATATTTGTCTACCAACCAAAGCCAATCCACAGTGTTGTAGTTGTTGGGTTTTAGTTTATATCCCAGATAGTATATGCCATCCTTCAAAGGAGCTGTTACAACACCGAATATACCTGCAATGTAATCTATTTCCAAACTATCGCCAGAAGAAAAATATAGAGTTGAATAGCTGTGGTTTGTTTGGAGTCCAGAAGCTGCACCATATCTTGTGAAAATGTAGTGCAGAGAAGACCATTCAAGGAGACCTTTGGTTCAGTCTCCTTGTAGCATAGAAAGACTCTCGGTACTTGAGATACATGGTGAAAAAAGACATGTATCATACTTATTCAACATTTTATCTAGCTAGTATATTAAGACTGTGAAATTAAATATAATTACATACAATAGAAACCATTGGATGATTTGCCTCAAGATAAACTCTCTCCTTATTCTCTTTCATCTCTCGGAATTAACTTAATGGAACTGACAAATCACTTGGTAAAGGAGAACCTAAGTCATCCCCAGTGGGTACACTCTTGTTATACATATTTCAAAATCATAATCGAAATTTCCCTTACATGGTTTTCATAAATGATACCATTTTTCCATCCTCTTATTGTTATGAGCATACATCCTATACATAATTCCACTCTCTGGTTTTTGGAAAAATTGTGAATAATAAAAAAAAAACTTTGTTGCTTTTGAGAGAAAGCATGAGCAGCCATTTCTGGCTAATAAAGACATTTCTGGCTAATAAAGACTTGCACAAAACATCAAAAATCGCTATCTATATATTTTATTATTATTAGTCCCTGCCCTCCGGGCTGGCAGGGACTATAGTAATCAGTTTTCAGTCCCGGCATTAGTTTGGCACAACGATCAATACATTTATTTTAACTTAACCAAAGTTTCTCCACATTTCCCATTAATCGATACAATATTTTATATTTCTCTATCCTCTTAACCAATCAAAAGAATAATCATCTTATTTGGCCTCAATACGAGGTCAGGAGGCTAAAAAGTTAGGAAACAAAGGCTTAATTATAACAATATAAAAGGTTGATGAAGTAATGCTATCTTCATCCTTAGCATTAATCTGGAACATTTAATGTTAAGAGAATATACTAGCTACAACACCGCATATGTACCCTTGCCATTATTTTTATTAACCAGGGAAACAACAGCTGTTGTGCATGTTCATGTACGTGTCTATAAACAGTGGTGCAGGTGTTCTGCCAGAAATTATTTTAGGCACCATTATCCGCCTCTTCAGGTCACGCCTCAGTTCAGCCTTCAAATCTTTCATTTTCTGTGACTGCTGTTGTACATTTGCAGAGTTCTCAGTTTTCAGACAATCAATTAGCTCTTCCTGCTCGAGTAGAGCAGCGGCCTCTCTAATGTCGAATGTCGTTCGGTGTTGCCTCCTGTAAAGTCACCACGCCTGCGTTTGCCAGACTGGTAATCTTCCCAGCTTTATCTTTTCATCGTTCATGGTTATTTTTGAAATATTCACCTGAACTGTCAAATATGTAATGCATTACAGGTACAAGAAACATTTGACCAAACCCAGACTTGAAACGTACCTGCTCTGTCCTCTCTGTCCTGGGGCTTATATGTACGATCCTGCCGCTATCAGCTGTGGCATGACCGCTATCTGCTGTGGCATGACCGCTGAGGTAAATCTGCAAAAAATATTTCTAAAGTTGATTTGATTTCGATGGAAACATTATTAACTATAATTATTGATCGCAGGATATTACATTCCAGAGCTGGCTTCAAAAATTTTACAGCACAAAAATTTGTCGCAGGCATCATTTATCAATTTCAGAGGAATAATGGTGAGTTCAATTCACACACTTGTGACTTTCAGAAAATATCATCCATCTGAAATCAAATCTAAAGTTTTCGCATATAAAACTTGCAAACTCTACAGAAAGTCATCTTACTAAATTCTAAAATATGGAAACTTGGTTACACAATCAATCTGAAGCCCGCACATTCAATTTATGCAGGTTGGAAATGGCGTAATGAATGATGATACTATTACTTCATACCTACAACCCATGGATCACCAGAAAGATGAGGTCAGCAATTCTCTGAATTTATTTTAAGTTGCCGGAGGCCATGATAATGGTCATCCCCTTGTCCCTTCTTGCCTGCTCTTCAGTCGGAAGAATCCCCTGTTCTCTGTTTCATTTAAATTCATGGAAAACATTTAATAATCTGTCTTGTCAAAACAATATTATTTATTTCTACTTGCTAATTGGGAGCTTAATAGAGTTTTCAGTGGAATTGATTTGCTGTTCTCAAGCATAGAGTATTTGTTCCAAAGAAACATAGCACTGTTATAACTATCGCAATTGTTACCTTCAGGCAAGCGAATGGCCGGGAAACATTGCAGTTATCAGGAATTGCTAAGAACATTAAATGTTTAAAGTGATTCAAATGATTTAAATTTTTTGAGTCCATCTGGCATATCAAACCAACAAATAAATAAATATAAGGGCTTCCATATACGAACAAAGATCCTTGAATGGTTCAGATCTTACATTGCCATCGGCAGTTACCAGGTATGCAGTTATTTTATTTTATTTTCATTATGCGGGAATTCTAAGATCTCTGTTGTACAATTCACAGATCTTTAATTGCGTTTACCCTAATCTGCATCGGATCTGATGGTTTCTGTGCATGTGAAGCTCGTTATCTCCGAGATAAATGACTCGGCAGCAACCCCTTTACAGGCCGTGAAGCTCTTGGCAATGTACTTGGCTGGACCTGAATACAAGGTTTTCCCCGTTTACATTAAAAAACCTTAAATCTCCGTGAACATTGTAATAGTTTTCTTTATATAATTACGATTAGGCATTGCAGGGGAATTTTTTAAGGTCGAAAAATGATTTTATAGTATTTTATTTTGATGAATTTTTTAAATCTAGAAAATGAAGAAAAAATACGACAGGGAAATGCTTAAGAGCGAATTGCGTTAAACTATTAATATGTGAGATCACGTTACTCATAGCTAGTTTTGGCGTTAAATCTTGAAAAACATGGCCGATCTTTCGAGGAAATTTCGAGGTTCAGCAAATGTAAGTAAACCTTGGCTAACCCAGCAAATATTAACTCTTAAACTTTTGAAAATATGGTAAAACTAAGAAAGATATAAATCTTCGTATACATGCATGACCGGGTAAAGATTTACCTATTTCTGCATCTGCGACTGGCAAGGAAATTGAGGGGCGATACTGAATTAAGCCACAGAACTTCTTACATTCCAAGCTTATGTCCATACACCTTCAAATGACTACAAAACTTTAGTTTAACAGACTACACAGAGTGCACTGATAGAAACTTTGGAGCATTAAATCCTAAAATTCCTCGAATTCAAGGGATCTTTAAACGCCACAAATCCTTACTTCTTTTTCTCCGTTTTGTGACGAACAAGAATCGCTGCACCGAATGCCCCATGGCCAATCTGTTCCATTCTCTCATACTGTTCCATTCTCGACTCCATTGCTCCTCAGATCCAGCTCTCTACTCTCCAAGCTTACCAATATTCCTTAATATCTAGATACCTAACCTTTCTTTCTCTTGTTCTGAGCAGCGTTCCGTTTGCAAAGAATGAACAATTATCCACAGCTGCTACAAGTTACCGGCCCTAACGAAAGCGCGTAAAGTACAGAGGCTCGACCTTCCCGTCTCGCTGGTCGCCAGGTTAAATGGCCAAATGCGGGCGTTGTCAGACATTTGAAATACACAGCTTTACCTTGACAGAGATAAGACAGCCATATCTAGACACCTAACCTTTCTTTCTCTTGTTCTGAGCAGCGTTCCGTTTGCAAAGAATGAACAATTATCCACAGCTGCTACAAGTTACCGGCCCTAACGAAAGCGCGTAAAGTACAGAGGCTCGACCTTCCCGTCTCGCTGGTCGCCAGGTTAAATGGCCAAATGCTAAGCGTGCTCGACCGCTAAACAGCGATGCCTGGTTTCCTCCGCCACGTTTCGCTCATGCACATACTCAAAAAGGAAATGAAATACGGAAACTTCTTCCTGCCGTTTCAATGTGAATTTGATGATGTAATCGAAATACCAAACCCAGGTCTTCAACAACGCAACCGCATCATTACTTTTGCATGAATTATGCCACGTCATTATTTTCCCATGAGAATTTCAAAACTCGGGTCTTTAACAAGCTGGCAACCACGTCATTATTTAAGTAATATTCGTTCCTCCCCTGGAAGCAACTAATCATGTAGGGCCTTATTTCAGCTTTCTTCGTTTGTTCGACCGTTTAATGTGACTAAGTATTAATACGAAGGAACTGTTGTTACTAATCTATGTATGGATCTTCTGATTCCAAGAACACCATTTAAAATATACCCATTGTTGGGGTTAATGTGTAGATCGTGTCTGGTTCTGCTATGGTTGCGGTTTGTATAAATTGTGGGCTTTGGGCGTTAATAATTGTAGATTACGAAATCAATTTTAGCGTTCCAAAATTATTTACCTTATATCGTATTCTGAGCAATCCTCTTTAGTTAGCGGCCATTGTGTGAAACAGTGATGTAGCGTCTTTCTGTCCGTGTTGTTTTGACAGACTTAATTAATTAAGCTAATTTTCCGGATTCTATTTACATATATATTTGCGTTCCATTGTATTGGGAAAAATCCCTTTAGAGAGCTTCCGTTGTGGAAAACAGTGTTCCAACCTGTTTTGATTCAATTGATTAATAAGCTAATCCTTTGCTCATAAAGCTTATGGGACAGCTAAATTGGCCATAATGGCAGTATGAGTATTATGTAAACATATGAAGTATTATGTAAACATATTCTCAGTGGATCATATATATGATAATAAATTTATTGATCCATTAATAATAAAAAAAATATCAATTAATTTTCCGTACGTAGTTAGTAAACGTTTTTTAAAGATTTACTAATGTTTTGAACAAAGTTGCCCTGCACATGTCATAATTCTGTATAATATCAACCCAGGTTTATGTTAATTTTGCATTTGGGTAAGGATGACAGACCACCTCGCAAAAAATACCAAACCCAGGTCTTCAACAACGCAACCGCATCATTACTTTTGCATGAATTATGCCACGTCATTATTTTTCCATGAGAATTTCAACCCCAGAGGACTAAAAGCAGTGTAATCTTATGCATTCCCGTACAGCCTCGAATGGATTTCAATCTGTTTACTATCGTAAAGCAAAGATGCTATAGATTCCATGGACCCTCAAAGTCTCATCTGCAAACTGATCTTTATTCGCAAGAACGGACAGGACTCGATCGCCCGTCAGTTGTAACAATTCTGATCCAAGGCTGTCAATGTTTGCTTGTTGCATTGACCAAATGTAAAAATACTATTTTCGGAACTTTTTTTACATGCTGTTGACAGGGCAGGGACTAGCTGCCCCGCAGCCCTCCTTGTTATTAGATTTGCTTCCTTACTGCAGCAGACAGGTGAGAGAGCTGTAATTCGGTAAGTATTGAGACTTAGCTGTAATTTACAATAGTGTTAAGATTTAGGTGTAATCGTTTCAATGTCTCAACCATTTGTTTGCTGACTAATAGTAGTAATATTATAATTACTAGATATCGTCAATACAGAAAGTGGAGTACCCACACATACAGGCGAGACACCACTGATTTGGGTGTAATCGTTTCAATGTCTCAACCATTAGTTTGCTGACTAATAGTAGTAATATTATAATAACTAGATATCGTCAATACAAAAAGTGGAGTACCCACACATACAGGCGAGACACCACTCAACTTTCAGGTGAGTTGTATGTATATATGGCGTTAATTGTTAATCGTTTACCTCTCGTAAGATATTCTTAATATATGCAATCGACATAAGTTAAGTAGTTTGTTGCCTTCCTTCCCGAAGCAAGCCGAACATATCATGGCTAAGTTTAGGTGCTGCTTCAAGTTGAAGATTCAAAGTTTGACATTACTGATTGCCGATATCTTTATGTCCGATTGTAGATTTTGAGAATTTCTTCGATTCAAAATCTTTGATAATTAGAAGAGGAGAGAGGTTAATCGTTTACCTCTAGTAAGATATTCTCAATATATACAATCGACATAAGTTAAGTAGTTTACAGGAGGAAAGCTATCAACATCTTCAATACATCTCTCCAGAAAGGAGACATGCAACAACACTTTGGATCTATGCAAACGATAAGAGGATGTTGAGATTAAGAATTCCAAACAATTCAATCCATAATCTCTTGCCGAACGTAGATTGAAAAAACAAAAGTTTTAGGTCTAAAATCACATCCACACTGCTGGCTTGTTGTTCTTCACTGCATGGAGCTATCGTGATGAGCGCAAACTTGATTCAGTTGATGTGCAACGGTTTTGCCTGTGATGCTGTCGGGGCCAACAGTAGCATACTATTGTTTTTTGCTTTTATTTATCAATGTAATGAAAATTGGAAAGCCAGATATCACAAAATCTACTTAAACAGTAGCATATTATTGTTTTTTGCTTTTATTTATCAATGTAAATAAAATTGGAAAGCCAGATATCACAAAATCTACTTAAAGAACTATCTTCGCTTAACGAAAACATACAATATAAAGCCGCAGGAAACAAAACATCTAATATAAAGGCGCAGGCAACTTGTTCTCTCCCTATCAAATTCAAAAGAACATATATGACTTTCTTTTATTTTAAAAGAACAATTAATACAAAGGGTTGTCGAAAATAATAAGTTTGAATGGATAAAGCATAACCTCTCATATCTTTCCTAAATTTGTCCTTTTTAGGTTTCTTTTATATTTTTTAGATTAGAAAAACAAAACCCACGATCATACCAAGAATATAAAGAAATAGTTCGCCAGTAGCTTTGATTGATGAGAAAGGAAACTTCTATGAATTCGTTCACTTAACCCTCTCGCATTGACAGCGCGCGGTACATATTTGTAAATGTGTTAGAAAACCTGCACAGATGAATCTAGCTAGTAAAGGTTGAACACACAGCTTTGCAGAGCAAAAACATTAAAAGAAAATTGAAAGAAGAAAAGAATGATTCATTAGAAAATATGTTACAATGCTCATTATATAGCATTACTGGGTGAAGATCCCAAGGTAATGAACTATAGTGGGTGAAGATCCCAAGGTAATGAACTATAGTGGTGATCAATGAGAAGACTCAACACCTACAACAAGTTCCGGAGATAACTAGTCAGTTTCGGAGTTAAAGAAGGAGCAAATCAAGGAGTAAATCATGCAAAAGGAATCTTGCATGCAATCCCATGCTCTAACTAAGAGTCCGCATGTAGATGTGTAGTAGTTGCATGTAGTTGCATGCTTTAACTAAGAGTCCGCATGCAGTTGCATGTAGTTGCATGCTATAACTGAGAGTCTGCATGTAGGTGTAGTGGTTCCAACAAGCAGTAGTTGGATTTGGGTTTAAAAGCTTCGTGTTGGTTGGTTATCCATTGATCAGTTTGAAACATCGATTTTGGGTATTTTTTTGAGCTCATCTCCTCATTTCTGTCAAATGCTTTGTTGATGTCAAAGCTAGTGGGATTGGATGTTATATTAAGTTTGAATAAACTCTAAAGTTTTGGGTCTGCGGATTATCATTCGATTAGATTTCAAAACGAATAGTTTTGGGTTTGCTGATTATCATTCGATTAAATTTAAAAACAATCGTTTTGGGTGGTTTCTGAGGCCATCAACTCGTTTCTGTTAAATATACCCGACGAAAAGGTTTCTGTGAATGAACGTAGGCGTTGAGTCTTGATGAGTGACATTGTTTTTAATTGCATATGCATTTTGTGCTGATAAGGTTTACTGCTCTCAATCTGTATATATTTGACATCAGAGCCGTCGTTTTGTGATATTTTATAATGTCTATTTTCACTTTTCCGGGCAATTATAACCAACCCAGAATAAATAGCCAATACAACTTATTCTTCTATAAATATTACGGCTTTCTTTCTAAAGAACCAGAGTCTCTTTCAGCTATTCGATTATTTTTCTTATGGATGTTATGTATGGTTTCAAACCCTACGGGCTCGCCTTACCAGCTGCGCCGGCCGAATATAAAAGGCGTGCAGTTAATATTTTTGAAGCACTCAGACCATTATTCACTTGGGTTTTTACTATTTTGTTTTCTTTGTTTTTATTTAGATGATTTTATCAGCAGTTTCATAGTGTCGTACTGTTCACAGTCTAAAGTTAAAATGGCTATGATAGGCATCGCCTACAATGTCTGGATATTCGTGAAGGTGCCAATTGTTTGATAGCGAGATTCTTAATATTCCCCAATATTCTCATAGATAAGTCTATACAAAAATATGCATCTTTCTTCTTTATTTAATAAAGACATGTGCTCACTGTAAGATAAAAATATAGAAGGTTTGACAGAAACATATTTCTTTTTAAATATTAAAGAAATGCATCGCTTGATCAACCGGGAATTTGTTGTAGGTTAGGTTTATTTGAATGTTGAGGTTTCAATCTCTGGCACTAGTAGCGGTGGTAGTTAGCCTCTCTGGCATCTCTGCATTTAAACACAGATGTGAAAGTAAGCTTGGTTTTGGTGATAGAATCAAACTTTTAGAACTATGCACCTAAAGATTCCAATAGGTCCGTGGTCACGAATGATTTAAAGAAACAACCTTAATAACGAATAAAGCTGCCCAATTTCGAAGCTTCAAGGACTTGTAGCAGATCACTTATTAATAATTACTTTTGTATATTTTACATCGACACTGCTTTAATGTGGTTTATAGCATATGACGAAGTCGACGGAGGAACTCGAACCCACGACCTCCGTTACATTAGCCCTCTGCTTTGCAATTGTTTTATTTTTCCTCATGAGGCTTGTTAGTGAGGACTAAATATTTATTTTCCCTCGAAGGATATTTGGTGACTCTACCCGGTCATCTACAAGTAATAATTATTTAAAATGCTTGGTACTTAATTCTTTTCCCTTTTAATGAATTTGATAGGTAAACGGAGTATACATTTTGTCGTTAACCAGTGCATGCTTGCCATACGTGTTGGCACTATGCGTGCTTAGTGTTTTATTTCACCGTAACCCTGATGTCATGTCAAGCGCTCATGAATCTGAATCATTTACCGCGAGGCAGTCCCGGCAATCCTCCCGATAAAAGTATGATGAGTCCTTGACCCCTTTTGTAAGTCACTGTTGCTATCACCACTCTCTGCAGTAAAGAGAAGCGAAACAGATTTTAAGAAATAATATAATTAAAATAGTAACATCATTTTGTTGTCAGTGTCATCAAACATCATATAAATAATACACTAAGTCAAAAATAACCCGTCATCATGTAAAGATAATATTGTATCAAAAGTGGGGAAGGGATGCTTCAGAATCACTCATAATGGAGCCAAGAAATTTTTCGATTTTCTCCCAAATTTCATGATTTTTTCAAATTTTCGGACCCTTGCTGATTTATTCCTAAGTCTTTGACTTCTTTACTGTCAAAGATGGTATACAGGTCTTTTCAAAACTGCAATTTTCACCAGGCTTGCGTTTTCTGCAAGTACACTCAAATTTTATATGAAATTTAAAATTCTATCCAGATGTCTTATATTGATAGAATTTTCCAAGTGTTTTGTGGAGATGACATATAAGAACACGCCTATTCATTTGAGCTATACAAGTGTCAAATCTGACGAGCTCCACCTGAAGAAAATTGCTTGTATTTTTTTTGAAGTATGTATCCACATTTACTGCCTTCTTTACTCTGGTGGGTTTGGTCATTAAACAATCTAGTTAGATGCTTTTTATATTACAATGTTACCTGGTTATATAATTTGTACATGAATGATAGCATATCGTGGTTTACGCAAATTGCAATCCTAATAGTAGTATTGGCATTACTATCCTAGTAGCAACCACTTTGGTATCTGCTCACCGGGTTGTTGCAGTTCTAATTCTTTCTGTTTGTAGCTGAACTATCTACATATAGAGGGTAGAAATTGTTTTCTGAAGCATCAGAGTGTTTGATTAGAGAACGGCACAGTAAAGTGATGCCTGTAAGCATCTTTCCAAAGCTATCTATACCTGAGACCATATCATGTTTTTTTTGCAGCTGACCTTGTAATTTTGAAAGTTTGATGATTGACTTCTTATTATTTGTAACATTCTTGGGATATATTCACAGGCTGGTGGTTGCCAATAGTTTTTGTTAGCAATGGCTGCTACTCTTTGTGTCCTTGTTGGTTTATGCTTTTGAATAGATGCTCACTGTAACATATTTTTCTACAATTTCGTGATATTGTCTGCTGTAGTTGTTATCTATTATCTATTTGGAAACGGTCAGTGACTTTTTCCATAATATGATAAAGATTCTTGAGGTGAACTATGATTTGAATGCTATAATTTTTTTTTCCTATGGAATTACGGACGTATTGCTGTACATTAGTTTAATTTCTTGTGAAATCTTTCAGTTTTTTTTTTTGTTTTGTAGATCCGTGCATAAGAAAGTGAGTCATAATAGTATATAATAAACGTCATGCATTTGTGTGAAATTGCTAAATACATTGCATATAAAATTTGGACTTTGCATGATGCTCTAGTTGTTATGGTAAAATTTATTCTTGTAAAGATGATCTTTTCTTTTGGCTGGAGAAGCCAACGTGTCTCTATTAATCTTTTCAACTCTTTCAACAATTAGCTTACTTGAAAATGGCTTCTCAAGTATTCTTTTGTTCACCTATTATAGTTGGTAATATTTTGAATATAATGGCAAAAGTACTTAGTGAATACTAATTGATGTATAATGTATCTGGTGTAAAAAGTCGTAGAATCTAGAATTAAAACTACTTGGCTCTTTGTGATTGGTAGAAAAAGGGTATTCCAAAATTCTACAAGGTTACTTTGTGCTAAACAAGTCCCGATTCAATTAAAGTTCATTGAAAGACATGTACACACCAATCATTAGGGAAATCTATTCTTCAAGATAATATTAGCATTATTCCATACATAAACAATAAACGATCATAAGGTCATTCCAAGATAGGTATCAATTACTCTCATCAATGAATACTACAAAATGGTATCCTGAAAATTGGATATCAGAATTAGGCATAGTTGAATGATTTGTCTATAAAAGATATTCCCTAAACATCATAGCTACATGAGAAGGAATGAAAGAGGTTAAGGTAATCAACCTTGGAAAATGCTTATCAAGTGCAACAACCTGAAGGATCATGGCTAGCCATAGTGAAAGCCTCCTAAGTTGCAAAACCTCTTAATTCTACCAACAATAGTGAATTTTTTGTTGATATTGTATTTGAGACCATTTGGATAGCCTGGGAGCTCTATAAACTATCCCTAAAATAGAATGATAATCAATTCAAGTCAAGCATTTTCTTCAAATGAGAATTCATTAATGTCAACTTTAATCTTAGTGCAAAAACACAAACCTTAAGATGACATTTCTGGGAAGCGTATTTTGGTTAGGCATACAAAATAGCGAATAAATGCATTTTGTGACTCAATGACAAAGCAACCAAAATGTTGCAGCTATCAATATGTTTTGCAACAATTTGATTATTAATTGAAGTTTGACACATTTTCATGCTTACAAAGACCATTGTAATTTATTTCCATTCAAGAGAATTATGTTGCAATAATGAATGAAATGTTGTTGGACTAATGCAATAGATTGTCACATATCTATGTAATGTATGCATACAAGTGAATTCAATGGCAACACTAATATTCTGGCATCTCACGCAATATTTCGTCAAATGGATGACATTTTTTTGTTGATTCATGCATGTGTAATTCATTTCATTGCTTAATTGTTATATATTTCTCCTCGTCTTCATTTAAGAAGGTTTCACGAGCCTTTTTGTCGTTCAAGACATCTGTAATGGAAAAGTTTGATCTTTTTTGGCTATGTTTGTTCTTTTTCCATTTGAAGAGCCACATGGCCATTCTCACGTTAGTGATTATTTGCTTGCCTCGAGTTAATTCATTTATATCTTAATGTTTTTTACATGAAAAGTATGTGTATAACATCAATGGTAGTTAGTGCATTTGGTTGTGATAAGTCTCTCCTTTTTTTCCTAGTAAGAAGAGAAAATGTATGAAGACTATACAAAATATTAACTTTGAAGAAAACATGATTTAATCCACTAATCCATAGTCTAGAACTTACAACACACTTATCTCAATCAGCTCAAATAATTTTAATTGCAAACACCATTAGCCAAGGCTACTAATTCTTTTTCATGATGGTGGAAAGATTTATGGATGTTCTCTATCACAAATTGAATTTTATTATCTTATCTCATCATTTAGCAAGTTTAGATGTTATTGGTTGATGACACACACATGACACAGTGGGCAACAAATTATGCTTTGCAACCAAATTGATATTTGTGCATCCAAAGAGATAGTTGTGTGCTACAATCTTTTTGACAAGATTCAACAAGAGAAGAAATTCTAGGCGCTAAGAAAGTGTATTTTATCTTTGTGCTAAAATATGGGATAGTCTTAAGTAAAACAATAAATTCTTGAAGATAGTTTTTCTCTTTTTTTCAAGTAGCAGACATGGATTTTTACTACATGTGCATGTATATCTGTAGTTCTTATCCCTTGACTATCCCGAGCTTGCCTTTTATGCAGTTGTCAAGATTCCTGGTTTTTTTCTTGAAAGCTAAAACTCTATGGACATAGGAGATTCAAATGATGTTTTGTGCTTAAGATTGCCTTAAGTAATCTCTTGTAAGATATTGGTAGATTCAAGTGCTCTTTCCTTATGTTTAATATTTATAAGTGAATAACTTAGAAGAGTTGCAGAAGCATTACATGTAAGGGAATTGTTGGAGTCTTCATTAAAAGATAATTTTGCTCATTGGATTATTTGTTGAAATGATTTGTTTTGATTCCTCATGAAACTATATGTGAGGCATGGCATGACATTGTTTGGTTTTAATGTCATACACATTGTGGAATGACCAAACAGAGAAAGAAATAAGCAAATATGAAATATTTGCTTTCAAAGGTAAACCTATCTTCTGTTTTTGGCTAGAGTGGGCTTCTAGAATTCTCAGTCTATTCTCGATGAAATTGGTGCAATTTATTGAAGGTTTATTATGTCATTATTGAGAAAATCATCTTGTTTGCTTCTGGTAGACTAGTGCATTTACAGCAAATCCATGGGAAAGAGGATGGGAATTTCATCACAAGGACTGTTACTATTACCTGTCCAAGTGAATTCTTTATCATCTTAAGTGATTGTATTTTCAAACCATTTGGGTCTTTCCTGCCATTTTGTGGATTTGAACATTAAAGTTGGGGTTGTTAATGTACTAATTGGTTGATGCTTTAAGGATTATAATAAGAAGGGTTGTTGAAGCTATAAGGAATCAAATTGATAATTCATATTGGCTTATGGGAATTGGTGGATAGTTCATGGTTGGGAGGTGATAGTGCATTCATTCAATGATTTTTCCCAACTTTGGTTAGAACTTTTGTTTATTTTATTTTGAGGAATCGCGCATAGCTTTCCATCGATTCAATTAATCAATGGGTGGATCTTTCTGCAGATAGATGAATCTTTTTACAATTACTTATACCTCCACATCTATATTTTATTCCGCTATTGCACTCAGCGTTTGATAATCCATTTACATCAGTGGGGTACACTCATTTCATTGTCTGTTAATTCTGCGGGTTAGTACCGCTTTGCTTTTTTAGATTTTGGACACTGGAGGTGCGGCTGATCAAGCTATATACGAAGCTATATAACAAGTCTGTAAATTTGTAAGTGTATATCACAAGATTGCATGTGTCTGAATGTTTCAAATCAATATGAGGTTGATCAGTACGGACAGATTTCTCGACAAATTTAAAATTTTCTATCTTAGGCAGGAAATTTTACGCCTAATTGTATTGTAATTTAAAGGATTTGCAATGGTGTTGCCTTCGCAGGTGTGCTTGTAGGCAGACCATATAATTAATAAAATGATTATTCTTTGTGTGTTGGGGAGGAATAACCTTCCCCGTCATCCGATCCGGTTTTGGGTCGGGTGGCAGTGTCTCTTCTTTATAGTGTGGAATATTTTTTTGCTCGATTCATAATTTTATGTCATATATATCATTACTTCACCATATATCATATCACTAAACTAAACATCAATACAACTTTTTACTGTCGTATTCTTTCTTTTTAACCATGACAGGAAAATAGTAATTGAATAAAAGGAAAATGTCATCTTTTTTGTGTTACTTTCCATAGGATTGATGGTAATCTTGTAATAGGAAAAGATTCTTTAGTCACGAGACTCGAAGCACTTCTTCAACTTTTGGTGGATATTGAACCACATCTCCGTGATTAATAGAATCTAGACCATTAGTGCTCCTTATCTTGCATTCAATGATCATTTGAAAGATAAACTAGTGGAGGGATTGGATCATCTAGTGACTCACATCACATTGCAATTTTTTCTTTAATTAGCTATCCAATCTGGTATCTAAGGACAGATATATTCTTCGCATTAAGCTTCAGCAATCAGTATAACTTAAAGTCCGGTGCATTCATTAGTTCCTCATTGCTTTCTCATGCAGATTCTTTGATTCTTTTATTCACATTAATATCTTATTATATGGTATGACATAATTAAGATATACTTTTATGATTCACTAATTCATTGGAAAAGTATGTAATCCTATAATCTTGATATGGTATACTGGCATGCTGGTGTAACCACTCACCACTGGTTCACTTTAAAAACACAGTTTAAATAGCACTTACCTTTAGTGATCATTTTTCACCTGCATCTCGGGTTCAGTCTGATCTAAAAACACAGAAACAATATTCTGCGAATGTTGATCATATTATTCACTAATTATTTATTCGATTACTGCCCTTTACCAATAGCAGTTTCTTGGCATTTCTCTCACCCATTATTGCAAAAACACAACTCTATATGATCTTCTAGTAAATTTAATTTTACATTGCAATTGCCATTCAAAATTACATGTATCTGCTCATTTACTACTCATATCATTTGTATATTGAACATCATCAAGCTATATGATGGTATGGTTAATGCATTAGATGCATGTGGAGATGTGATGATTCACAGGACTCTACAAATGGGCCGAGAGGGCCGGTTTATTTGATGATCTCGTGCGAACCCATACGCACGAGGGAGAATAAGTAACACCATATGGGCTGGGGACAAAACTCAATCAACACTACATATGCCAGTGGTTCCTTTGTCTTGTGTTGTGTATAGCTCTTGAAGAGCTATGGGACCATCTTGAGAAGGCCTTGGTGCCTGATGATTCCAAGCTTGGTGTCTGATGTTCCAGGCTAGGTGCCTGTTATTGGATTGGGATGCCGAAGTCTGGAAGGGATGTAAAGGACTTCGATGCCTGCGGCTGTGCGCCTTAGTAGTTGTGGAGGGAGTGGGCCAGCCTGTGAGATGCCCGAGGTCATTGAGTACCAGACTGGATGCCTGCCTTGGGGCAGATGAGGTCTGAGTCAGGCGCGAGCCTTGGACTAAGATACAGACTGGGTTAGGCTTGTGCCTGG
>APFE031304948.1:0-16840 GCA_000404065.3 Pinus taeda | reverse complement strand
AAAATAATCTTTGAATTGATTTCATATAAATTTGTCAATTATAAATAAATATAAAATTGGAAAAAAAATTATGTTTATGATTTCATATGTATCGAGTGAGAAGGTATTATCTTCCAATATTACTTAATATCATGATCGTTTCAATATCTAATATGAAAATGATTAATTTGGTTCTTCAAAATCTATCAAATATCTTCTATTGGAAATTGAAAGAGCATCTTCAAGCATTAAGAGGCAACCTATTGTGGAAAGGTGACTATCAAATATCTTCTATTGGAAATTGAAAGAGCATCTTCAAGCATTAAGAGGCAACCTATTGTGGAAAGGTGATAGAATCTGTCAATTTGGCATAATGTAAGTGATTTGTCTTTATCTTCTAGCTTTGAATGACATTTTCTTTACTAATTTCCATCTACAATTTTTTTTTTTTTATATATCATGATTCTTCTCAAATTTATGCCTTACAATGTTTCCTTTGCAATATTTGGTGCAATTGCTAGTACATATTTCATAAAAATAATGATATGAATTCAAGTCTGAGAGCTATAATTTATGTAATTTTGTGTGTATTTACTAATGAATTTATTTAACTGTAGTTCAAGAAAACTTTAAAAATGATGAATTAGTTGAGGGTACTTTAGAGAAATCTCATGAATGTAATATTTAAAGATAAGGCAAAGAAAATTTTACACATGGTAAATTGGTTAAGGGTACGATATAGAAAATCCATGAGATGGTTAAAGGTAAACCAAAGAAACAAGTAAGAGGGATAATGCAATACCATTATCTCTCATTCAACAAGGCTTGGATAATAACATTCTTTATATAGTAGTAGTTAGGTAAAGAGGAAGTAACACATGAACTTAAACTTGAGTCATAAAGCCTTGTAGTTGTCGACGAAGTAATTTTTGTAGAAATAATTGTAAACACTATAGAAAACCCTATTAAATAGATTGAAGTTGTCTTGAATACTATAGGCAAGTTCTTGAATTTGTAATAAATGCAAAGCACGACCATGGTGAATCCCTCTATGTAGATGTGCATATGGGTTTTCAAATCGAAGTTGATTTCAAATGTTGTAATCCTAGATGAGACTTAAATCAATAAGCCATTGTGTTATTGTAAGCCCATATAGGAATTGAAGCTATATTGGTTAGTGTGAGAAATGTTAGTCGGCGCAATGAAGGGGAAGTGTTGGAATACAATCTCACTAGTCATAAAGAGATCTACAAGAAATTTTATGACTTGTTGATAGAGGGATCTAGAAGAAGTGTCTCATTTTGTCCTAGATAAATTTACTTGAGATATTTTTTTGAATATTTCTCTAGAAAAAAAATCGTATTGATACATCCTTCATGGAAGCATTGAAATGAATCCAAATTTGAGAGTTTTAGCTCATGCAATTTATTGTGTGTTTTTCTATGGATTTTTTTAGTTGTGGTTGAATGTATTTTCTCCTACAATCTTCACCAAAGGGCATAGTACCTTATGATCATGGGATATTTGTTGAGTATGTGTTATATTCTTTGCACAACTTATATGCACCATGAATAAAGGGGGCCTCAAGGGGCGGGGGTAACGTGTTGTTCAAGCCCCCCTATTTGGGTGGTATTAAGGGGAGTGTGAGCCCCCTGCTCGAGGTTCATGGAAATGCCTCAAAATAAGCTTTTTGGGCAATATTTTGCATCCATTTTTGGTGTTTTCTACCCGTGGTTTTACTAAAAGAGGTTTTGTGGTACATGGTGGGTTTTCGCAGGGTCTTGTATTTTTGGTTATAGAACTATGGTTCGATTGGAAGTTCATATTCCACATGATATATATTATATTGTAATATACAATACATAAATATGATAAAAAAACTTGTTGATCGTCATAGGTTTTGGATTTCCAGTCCTTGTGTAAATGTATGTGTGTTCCATTGTAACTTTTCTATTTTTATGAAGAATCTATTTGCAACAATTAATTGTACAAGGTTAAAACTTACATTTGGTATAAGAGTAGTTTTGGGTTAAAGGGGACACCTTTGTGGCTCAACGATATTCCTTGGCCTTGTGGTAGACCTTGTTATAGTGGTACATATGTGGGAGTGATTCTTGTGGTAAAACGAAATGACAAGTAGTTGAAAAATAGAGATTGTTAAATTTAATGAGAATTTTTTTTGTGTTGTGGAATCTCAAAATAGAAGACTTGTTGGTGGAATTATATTAATGGATTGCTCTAGACCTAGGTATACATCTTAAAGGGATGTCAACAAAAGACTGGAAGAAGTTGGATTAGAAGGCAAAGGACATAGTATGATTGTGTCTCTTAGATTTAATATTATTGAATGTATGAGGGGAAGCTACAACAAAGGTGTTGTGGAACATGTTAGGGGTTGTGTAATAGTTTAAGTTATTGAACAAATTGTTCCTATAGAAAAAGATGTATAATATGAGGATGAAGTATGGAGACTTAGTGACTGAGCATTCAAACGCCTTCAATACTATGAGGAGTCAACTCTTATGTATTGATATTCAGATTTTAGATGAGGATAAGTGAATTAGTCTATTATGTTCTCTACTAGACTGTAACATATCCCCTACTAACCCTAAACCCAGAAGGGTAGAAGGAGGAAATTATTACGATGACTTGGTTCCCATTGTCACGTTATGAAAATGGGATCTCATTTTTTTTTTTGTTACTTTCTCAAAACTTATAATAAATGACATTTTGGTGTTTGTCTTGTTGAGACCTTTCCAACGATATAAAATTTTCTGCAATCTGACTCCCGAATCAAAAGATATGGATGTCCTATGTTTGGCTTATTAGTGAATGCCACACCATTTAACCTTCCACGTAGCACCCATGTGGGTATCCTGGTCATACACCTCGATGGGAAAGTGGAAGTTTCCAACCAACTCATACCAAGTGATGCATAACCTCACTTCCATGGTTGGCACAATCCAACCCATAACAACTTGTAGCATACAAGACAGATGCAGGTGTGGGCCTTCCATGGCCATGTCACCCCAAGAATAAAATCCTAGCAAGGATCAACTTTGTCCCCCATTGAAACTACTGATAATAAACTTCTAGAGATTCATGGCTATATGCACCTTACAATAATGCTTTAATACCCCCCGCCCCGTGACTTATACATAAAAACATAATGCCCTACGACATATGGCCCCAGTAAACAGGCCCCACATGTTAAGTCACCTAGAGACTTAAATCTCGGGTGTTCAACTATGAGCTCTATCCAAAATCTCTGAGATTTGGGGCTCGAAGTGGCATCACTGGTCCTAAAGATCGAGCCGACGTCATCCGTTATCACATCCTCCATGTCATGTGCCATGTAATTGTGGATCCCACTATAGAGGTATCCCATATTATTTAACTGGGGATCTTCCATTCATCATTTTATGCTTGGAATTCATCTGTCCCTACTAACACATCATCTCAGGGACTATATCTCGAGATTTTCCTTGTGATCCATTCAAAACGTCTGGGTTCATCCAATGGCCATGGAACTCACCCATTGATGGCCTAAACTTCTCTTGTCTAAGTGCTTGGTCATCTCACTTGGTCATAGGGGCAAAGGGTTTTACACCAATTATGTTTGAATTTCAGTGCTCCTATCTTAAGGACTCCAACCCCGTGCTTGGCAATTGTAAATGCATGCATATGGGCTTTCCCCTAGGACTCAGATACATAGTACATAAATTTATAAGGGTATATGAAGGCCTTTCTGGGTTATTCCCTTAGAGCTTATCAACGCCTGAACTTGGACTACAAATACATAAATATTTAGATTTGTACCTATGTATTTAAAACGTTATCCTCACGAAGATATAAATAAACACTAGCAAAATATATAGGCTAGTTACGTAGATCATTAAAACACATAGAAAACATCTTAACATCAAGGATTTTCTCATCCTTCATGCTCAAATAATTAGATTATATTCAAGCTTAGAGTAATCATAAGAATTGATTCATTCCTTCAACAACACAACATAATGATTAATATTATAGAGAGCTACCCATATCTCAATACATAGCCTATTTAGACCAATTTAGAAGCTCGGGATGGATACATGAATAAACCATTCCTAAGAATATATTCTACGTTTCAGCAATACATTTCCATGCTAGATTGATCTCCCTAATCATTAACTTGAGTAAACTAATAGCCTGTCGCCAACATATAATAATCAATACATAAAAACATAAGAAATCATAAATATATTGGTCCTCTAGGGATGAAGCATTCCTCGTCTGTGGAAAAGAGCTTTGCATTATACATGAATTCATTTCCTCAACATATTAATGTATTAAACCAACACAATGAACCAATATCATCACAAGAAGTAAACCCAACACATTAAACATATGCATAACATTTAGAGTGCAAGAGATTGAGAATGTTTATCTTATTAACATGTTTTCATCAATTGAGATTGGGACTTCAACTCTCTAACGAACCATAGACAATTTGTACGCAAATCTTTCTTGCAGTTGTCTCCCATGATCCATATTCCAAAGATTGAGGTAGAGTTCCTTCAGAGGAGTTTTAAACTGATAGCATTGGTTGAAATAAGGTGTCTCCAAGTTTTCTCGGGCCTCCACCCACTAACTATAAAAATCAATCAACCAACATGAACCACTTCATCCCATACCTTTATCATCCACCTAAGGGAATAAACCAATATCCTTAGCTGAAACAGGGTGTCTCAAGGCCACACTGCCTTCACCCAATAACTATTTAACAATTGCAAACAAGGCAGGGAACAAATTATTTGATGTAGAGGATGAATGCTAGCATCCCAACTTCTCTGGGGATTTGGACACGGAGAGTATAAATTCATATGTAGAGAGAGAGATAGTTAATAAAATGGAGGGTTTATCACCTATGTTACCTTTGAAGGAATAAGAGTGCACTTTTCAGTAACTTAGTGGAAACTTCCACCTATGTTCTTATCCCAAATCCCATGGAACTACCATTAGGTGTTACCAAACCACTAGCCTTAGGTGCCTCTTCCTCTCAAATGTTATCAACCAACATAGTATCCAGTGGATTTATCAGCCCTATAGGGCACAACCATTACTCTATGATTATCAGTTAGCAAGCCTCATGGGTTTCTTAACTGTATATCATCAAAGCTTCTCTTCTTCCTAAATTTTCTTAGTCCTCATATATTTTCCTACCCTCTCAACAATTCAACTTTCTCATCAGCAGTCTCTCAACCTCCCCTTTTTCCTGTGTTCCTTTCTTTGCATGTGCGCATGAATCGTGTATGATTTCATAGACCTTCTCATCCTCCTTTCTTGATTTAACAGGATCCTCTTGGCCTCCTTTTCTCCTCCTCCACTAGAGCCTCCTCATCTCATGGTTGTCCCTTCTCCGTGTGCCCGTAGTCTCCAGTTCAGTGCATGAGATAATATCCTTTGAGAATGTTCTCCTCCTCTCAGCCACGATGGTTCTACCATTCTTGAGTGGTCTACACAGACCATCCACATTGACAATGCAACCTATACTACCAATTTTATTTTTTTCCTTTCTTTTCTTGTAATTGTTGCCTAAAGAGAACATGGGAATGTCCTTGTTTTGTAGTTGAATTAATTCACAGTCAACTCATTCCCAACTGCTCAGCCAGCCCATGAGTAGAATTTCAAGCAACCCACTTCCTCAAGCAATCTCCCTCCTCAAGTAATGGAATATATGTCCCTCTCTCAACCATTTTAATTTATAATTACATAATTACAAGAAATTTTTTTTACAAGGGGGATTAATCCACAGGGGATGTCACAATCCCCACCCCCTTAGAGGAACACCATCCTTGTTTTCTATGATCGAACACAAAATAAAAACATGCCTCATCTAAGCATAACTGATTTGGAGCTTTCTATTTACAACTTGATTACAATTGCAGTCCACATATACAATTTATTGCCCAAAAAATAAATAAACATGAAAATTAGCCTTCGATCAACCAATTTTTGTGGGTCCTTTACAGTGGTCTTTCTGCTTCCGCTGCACACTATGATATCTTCAAGCTATTGCAACACTCTTTTCAGTCAACTTCATTCACCCAGACTGGGCAATTCCCATGCTTTCCTATTAACATGCCATAAAATCCCTCATGGGATTCATCATAAATAATTTGTGAACATTTAAATTATACCTCTTGTCTTGTCCTTTGAATGGGTACTCATCCATGCACACACATGTCTTTAAAAAATCCCAAATGTTAGGTTTTCTCATAAGATCTTTTTTGTTACACCACATTGTCCACAAATCAATGATTAACAAGTACGTTTATCAGGTGTTCTCAATAACTACTCATTGTTAGACCACAATGGCTACAAATTAGTCCAAAGGTTCATGTACAGTGCAAAGAGTTTCAATTTTCCTTGGAGAGAGATATAGTTAGTAGTGAGGAGGTTTTATTAATTGTGTTACTCCTAGAGTAATAAGAGTGCACTCTCCAACAACTTCTCAGTAGAACTTCCACCATGTGTTCTCATCCCAACCTTGTGAAAGTACAATCGAGTGTTATCAGCCCAATAGTCTCGGGTGCATCAACCTTCCATAAGTTTTCAATCAACATGGTCTCTAGTTTATTTATCATCTTATAAGGCACAACCTCTACTAAGTGATTATCAAAGCAACAAGCCTCTTGGGTTTCTCATTTGGGCTACCATTTGAGCTTGCCTTGTGATTATCAACCAGTAAGCCTCATCAATTTCTCAATTGTGCTATCATCAAAGCTCCTCAATGATTATCAACCAACATGCCTCATGGGTTTCTCATATATGCTATAATTAGAGTTATGCTCTATGCTAACAAGTTTCATGTGTTTATTATTTATCTTTTCTACTCCACTGAACACTCTTAGGGAATCAACACAATGCTTAGTGGAGTAAATTCCGAATCCTGATATCAAGGATTTTGATTATTATTTAATGTACCCATGCCACAACCATCAATATTTCCTTGTCATCCACATCACACAACATGAGCATATAAAAATCATATTCTTATAGCATTAAAACCAATTGTTAGTTAGGGATTTCCCAGCCCCATTGATTCGTCTTTCAACTATGAATCTCATCAGACAGCTCATTACATCAGCTCATCTAGCCATTTACATTTGCATCGATTAATTTTTCTATTATTATTCAAGCATTCTTCCTCAAGAACCATTCCTATATATATATAAATACATTTGCATATGAAATTAGATTCGAGGTCAAGAGAACTTCATTTTTATCATTTTCATGATTGTATCAGCCCTTTCCATTATCTCATGGACCAAACCAACCCACTTGGATGTCATACAAATGTCCACTTAGACATGGACATATCATACATTAATATATGTCAAATAAAACAAGAGTTTTAAAGAACTTCATGTATTGTTATTGTTGTTTACACAAACAATTTCCAACCTATACATAATTTTGTTTTCAACTTTCTATCATATTTAAGACCGATGATCCAATATATAATAGTGATGGTCTTTCCCAACTCATTGTCGAAGCCCAACCTTTCTCATTTTTTGCATGTTCTTCATTTATGTGTAGGGATTCCTTGGCTCTCTTACCAAATCCCTTGTGGCTTTTCTGCCACATTCAACCAGTATTCCTAATTCCCCAAAAGCATGAAAATGAAAGGAAAAATCCTAAGGAAAAGAGGAAAAATTCACTAATTTGTGCACGCAAATCATCAAACAAATGTTGGCTCATTCACCCTTTGACATGAGTGACAATACATACCAACAAGTTTTATTGATTGTATTTTTTCATGCATTACATTAGAAAGAGTTCATGTATGTGAATAAGAAGTGTTATGTGGGATGGATATGTGCAGAAAAAGTGTGAAAAGGGGGGATTGTGTGTGGAGTGTGAAAGTGGGGATGTGTATGATAGGAGAATACCTGTGATGTAATTCTTTTCATAAAGAAAATAAATTATGTAGTTTATATCTTATCATATTTGAATTTGGAAAATCCCCAATTGGGGTGCGAGCCGACATTAGTAGGGTGTATGGGCCCAAGGCACCATGAAATTAATTAGGAGTGTCCTCACCACTCTCCACATGCAGCCAACACTTGAAGCGGTGGAAGAAAGCATGCAGGAGTTATAGCATGGGAGCAGCAGAGTGATAAGGCCATCTCGAGAGGACATAAACTTGTTTCGAAGGATAATGAGAGCAGTGTGGGTGATAATGGTCCTGTGGAGGTGGAGAGCAAGGGAAACTCATAGTTGGAGGTAGTCGACATCGGAAAACCTCGGTAGCGAATCATGGTATATAATCAGTATTCACCCTACAAATTAAGTTAAAATAGTGACGAGTATGTAGGTTTGTGATGAGGATTTGCCTGTGTTTGGGCTGGGGGTGACGGGTTTTGGAGTGGCTAGAGGCATGGCCTTGCCGGGCTCTAGTTCGGGTTGATGCCATTTGTATTACTTGTCCCTGTGTCTATGGAATTTGGGATATGTTTGTCTGTGATAGGAGCATGCATGGTAGAGGGATTCAAGTGTTGGCATGGTGCAAGTCCCCCTCCAAAGGGGTTGGCAGAGTGGACATGGGGTTGGCTCTGCAGAGCTTGGGGGTGTTTTTCATCCAACATCGATAAAGAGAGAGCCAAGGACTTAAGAAACCCCAGATATACCATCTGGTAGCTGGGGAGGGAAGGCAGCGAAGCTAGGTTAGCCACGCCTCAAGTTAGTCTAGTCCTTTGATCTCAAACTTCTTGGGTTGGAAATATTGGTGAGGGTGGTACTCATTTTAAATATTGGGGGAGGAGTTATGCCCAATAATTGAAGATGGATTTTCTCAATATGGTTTCGAATTCTAGTGCCTGAGCATCCTGTATGGGGTCACTTTGCAAAGGGTTTTGTGGGTGAGGGGCTCAACCCCGTGGCAGGCTTGCAACCTACTCGAGTCCTAGTAATTGTGTTTGGCTGATGAATTTGAATTATGATGGAAAATGTAACTATAGTATGGATGACATCGTGATAGTTTATATGGCTCTATACCACTTGTTTAAGCTTTGCAATGCGAAAAGGAAGGCCTGCAATCATGAGGATATTACAATCATGTGTTGGTATTCAATACATAGTAGATAGTGGAAGAGGATCGTTACTCAGTTGGTTTCCTTTGAATTTGTAGTAGGTTTGTAGTGGGGGTGAGACTGCTAGCTACGTCAAGCACCCAACTTGTGGCCCTGGGTAGCAGAAAAGGTGAAAGAACAAGGAAGCAAAGAGAAATTGACAGACATAGGAAACAAAATGGCTCGAGCAAAACGAATAACGAACAATGGAGGAGGAAACCGTGGTCAAGGGAGGCAAAGAAAGGTGGCCCCATCTCCGTGTAGCCTGCCCAGCTCCTCTAGCAGGGCGACAAGGATGGGACGTCGGCGTAAGCCAACCTCACATGCCATTGATGAAGTAGTCCAAGATTACCACACTAGTAGCTCGAACCCAGTTAAGAAATTAATATTAGAATGGGAAGAAGAAATCTGATAGACAGATGAAGATTTCAAGCTGAACCTAAATAAGTGGCAAGCAGTGTTCATGGACCTAAGGCATACTAGAGGTAGAGTAATCTAGTATAAGGAGACTGTGTGCCTGCTCTGGATGATGAAGAGTATCTTAGCAAAGGCTATGGAACAGTTTCCTTCGGACCTACATGCAGCCCCTTGAGATTCGAAGAAGTCATATTTTACCAAGGAATTGCAAAAAATCTAGTTTTAGTTGCAGTAGTAGAGTGGAAGGCTTAGTCGGATCGAGCATCACATCCCATGCATTCCTCACTCGGAGCTGCCTAGTTCTACAATGAAGGACCTTGCTCTGGTAGATTATGCTAATGATGAATAGTGAACAATGCACCCATGATCATTTTTTGAATGCTTTTCTTATATAGTTATAGAATTATTATCAGTTATATTTATAGTTATCTAGAGAATAGGAAGTACAAAGAATCCTAGGTGTATATTGAATGGTTGGATAAATGTATGCTTTTATGTTTATGGATGGCTTATTTTGTAGCTAGGTGGCAAACAAACCTGCTTTCCCACTGGGGAGGTTGAGGCCACGTAACTCATGGATACATGGATGTAACTTGCCTTATTGATGAAAATTAATAGAAAGGTACCACCAAGCTTACAAATAAAAAAATATTTGAATTTGGAAATATAATTTTCCTTCCTATAATCCAATTTAAATCTAAATTTAAATTCAAACCTACTGCTTATTGTGAATATGAGTTCGAATTTTAATTTAAATGTTGAGTTTGACCAAATATTCCAACACTAACATCAAGAAGCTTACCCAGTGCAAAGTGAAAGTTGCTATATTGTGAAAGAAGGGATATATTTAAAGGAAATTTAATTTTAAGTAGGGGAAGATTTTTGTTATAAAGAAAATAAATTATGTAGTTTACTTCTAGGAAAGATCCAAGTGCAGAAGTAATTGTGTGGAACAAAAAGTCTAGGGGTTGGGGATGTTCATTAGAACATATGCGCGGAGGGAGTGTGGTAGCAATGCTTACATTGTATGAGTTCCTTATATATGTATAACTTAAAAAGAAGAGTATTTTTTTATTATTAAATATGAAAAATTAATAATCCTCTTATTAAAGTTTGGGGAATGAAAAATCTATTATAAACATTAATTTTTTAAGAACTAACGTTAGATTAGTTCATTGAATATCAAATTTCTCTCATCTGCTTGAAATTTATCCTATGTATGGCCTCGATATGATGCCAAATAATATCTCAAAATCATTCACTAGATAGAAAAACATGTGTAAGTAATTTATAAGCAGATAAAAAGTGTTCAGTTGAATATAAAAATAAATCTTTGGTTAAAAATATAAATATTTAATTCGTTTCCATGTCCAACTAATAGGGGCTGGAAAAAAACTAGGAAAACATCAAAAAAACAATGAAACAAATATCTCTCCATTCAATGTTGATTCTCTGATAATTCAACATATCGATTCTTGGGAATGTTTCTAAGATCTCAACACCATGGTTTCTTCATACTATTTCATGTCAATCTGGAGAATCCCATTCCCAACATGAATGGATTCAAGCTCGTAACTTCTAATAAATTGTACATGTTTCATAAAAAGGAGTAATGGGAGAAAAAAATGTTGAAACACATTATCCTCTACCTAGTCTTCTCATCAAGGTTCCTGTGAAATTTCTAGCTACGTAGATGGTGTTATTAACCTAGTTAATTATTTCCTATTACTTATTCGTAAATAAATAATTCTTCTACTAGAAGGAATGAATAATAACATGAAAAACATTGTTCATAAAATAAAAGTTGTAATGAAATATACGAGAAGCCAATCACACAATTGATGCAATTATTTTTGGAAAAATGTCCTTGGAAATACCCCAATGTGGGGACAACTAGATTTTAGATCTGAGGGTTTATATTATTATCTTAAGTAAAAGCTACTATTGAGAAATTACAACTACTTTCATGACATTGGAAAACATACAACAATATTTTATCTTCACTTCTGCTAATCAAATCAACCTAAAGAAACCCCATGAATTCCTCTTCTACAATTTTCACTACCTCTAGCAACTTACATTAGTAACATGACAAATTGCACTCTCTTCTGACAATTCACACCTTATTCTAGAAAATTTACACTTCCCTCTAGGAACCCCATCTTCCTCGTATAAAACTTAATCAACCCTCGTGGTGATTCACACCAACTTTAGGAAAATTACACTGGTCTCTAGAAGACTCACACTACCTCCTAGAACTAACCTCGACCTCTGCTCTTGTGAATTTACTGAGCAACTCACATTCCTCCTAAATCTCACAACATCAATAGAAAAAACTCAGTCTTCTACAAAAAATAATTGATAAAAAACCCTCTAGAAATATTTCCTCAATCACTGCTGCTAAAACCCTCTGGGTGTCTCACTGAAAATAACCTATTCGATGTGTCTCCAAAGCTGCCCATTGATTCCCGTTATAATCTCTCATTCACAAATGAATGACCATGACTATAAGTCCACTTGATCCAATCAATGGCTAAGATCATCTTAGAAACTTTCCACAAACCTCTAGAGCTAAATCGATCTTATCCCAACTAATGTCCATTAATTATCCACTTTCCCTAAGTTTAGACTTAGAAAATATTTAAAAAATCACTAATTAACATGATTAAGATATTTTCCCTAAGAGAAACATAGAAAAAATACACGGGCTTGGGGATAATTAAATCCTCCATGTTTCCAGCCTCAATGACACCTCTCAAGGCTAGAATCCTTGTTTGACCTACAATATTTAACAATGCCCTTATTTTACTGCATCTCACAAATGTTTGTGCCTTAGATTCCTCCCAAAGTTAGTTTATTGTGAATTATCCCATGAAAAAATATGCAACATGTTTATCCACGAAAAAAATATTGCAACTTGCATATCTTCTTTATCTTCAACATTTTTTCTTCATCCTTTTGTTTAAGTTCATCCCACTCTATTGACTAATACTTCCAACTAAACCAAATGAAGGAGGAAACTATGCCACTACTATAATATTCTATATTACATGTACATTCAAGAAGATAATACATCTTTCCAAAAACACAAGAATGCACATGTGTACTTAATAAGTACGAATATATATGTTTGGGGAAGATACCAAAGTGAGTTTAAATTCGTTTTTCATGAGGATTTGTATATAAGATAAATGGTTTGAGTGGTTATACCCACTTCCAAGTAATGTTTCATTATATTTAATTTATTTATCTATGATTTACATTCATGGTTACTTTTACATTGATGATGCAAATAAGCCAAAGAGGCCTCTCAACGAGGGCCAATTCTCATGTGGTGTTCTCCATCAAGGAATTATATTATTTCTTCATTAATACCTCTCATAAATAGTTCCCTTCAGCCTCTATGTAAGTTTGAGGATCTAATATGAACATAATATAATAATAAATAGGTAATATATGCTTCTTGGCTACAAAAGATTATGGAAGCTCCACAAATTGTGATCTGGTTCTCCATGGAGCTTAGGATTGCTCACTATTTCACTAGTTTCTTAAAGTGTCTATTGCACCCATCATGGTATATGATATGGTTCTACAATATCATGTTGTTGATTAGAAATATTAAATTTTATATGTGGTCAATAATCCTAATATGAATAAGTCCGTTTGAAAGATATGACTAGAAGTGGTGGAAATGGAAAATTAAACTGCTCTTGAGGTGAATGTAAGGGACCTTGTTTAAGCTTGAAATTACAGAATATGAACAAAGAATTTGCAATAAATATAATCATTTGTATCCATTCACTCCATTTTTATATCCTATAAATATACACTCCTTACTTTTAGGTTCCATATCCTTCCTTCTATTAGAAGGGATCATAGCCCATGCACTAGAACCAAAAATTTTAAAATGAGTAACATTTGATTTCTCCCTTATCAAAGTTTCTTAAGGAGTTATTCCCTTTACTAATTTTTAAGGAATTATATTCTAAATATGGGTTTTCTAAGGAATTCTATTCTAAATATGGGTTTTCTAATTGATAGCTTCAACCCATAGCTTAGGGAGACATGATCTAGCTAACAACATATTATTTCCTAGATTCTTTATTCATGAACTATTTTCTCTCTGCTAGTCCATTTGGTTATTCAATGTATGGTACATGGGGTCTCCACTTATTCAACTTATGCCATAGAAATTATGTTCATGGTATATTCAATAATACCACTTATTTAATTAAATATTAATAAAACCTGCCAATATCTTTTTGTGAACCCCTTCCCAATACATATTTCTAATAAAAATAACCCTTATTTTTCACACACACACACACACACATTGATCTTGATCTCTTCAGCTACTAAAATTAACCAAGATATTTTACTTCTGTGATATTAGTAGAAGTTCATGTGAAAGAGTATGAAACCCCACATGTGCATGCTTTAAAGAAGAAGAAACATAATGAGAACCACCAAATCAAGAACACAAACACATTCATAATGGAGTTCTCTCACTCAAATGGGCCCTCCTTTAGCATGACAAGCTAATAAATTCTTACTTGATGTGGCATACAAGTATCCTTAAACATAATAGTAACAAGGATATCAACAACAAAATCACCATCTCAGTAAATCAATAGAAGGACATGGCATTACTACATCATTTACCTCCACTTCAGGGGATGACCTGTAAACATGAAGCTTTGCTAATTAAATGGAGTGTACCATTGAGTTTATGGTGCGAAACCATGTCAAACGACTATATACTTGGCCCCTTTCTGACACCGTCAAATTCTGGACCCTCGAGAATCTCAAAGATTTCCCCAAAGATTACTCCCTGGAGATGGATGAGAATTCTACTACTCGGATGAAAATTATTAGCTCACCATTGTGCTCCTTGCAAAATTCTTTGAAAAATGACTATAAAGTTGGCATCATTCTGCCTCTATCAAGAATCGTCCTCCAATGGAATATTTTAGATTCCTCAAGATTCTGTGAAGATTCCTCACTACTAACTCCCTAAAATTTTGTTGCTTAGATGAAGGAATGGACCACATCATCACGTTCCCTACAAAATTCCGGTTCGTTTGAGTATAAACTTGGCATGATTCCATCTCCATGAAAAATCACACTTCGGGGAATCTTTTAGATTCCTCACTACTTCAGAGAATATTCCCCTTGAATATTCTCACCTCGAAATTCATTCCCTCTCCTGGACACGGTTTCGCTCATGGTTCTACAACTTGAACTCGACCTCTGATTCATTTTCCTTCATTCTATAGTGAATGAAATAACTTTGCTTTAAATAAATTTCTCTAGCAGATTAAATAATGTAAGGCCACTTAGGCTGTTGGTGGATACCAAAAATGGTGTGTGGGTGGTTTGAGATCAAAGCTCGACCTGGGAAACATTGGTGCGATGCTTTTGTTAAATGTTTGGCCACGGTTAAGTTGTGTTGGCGCGTGGAGGCGGTTAGCTAGATGTTATGGTTGGCGACACGTTTATGGTATGGGACCATCACGTGAGAGGGTCAACCACCTGGCTAGCGCGGGTTCAAGCCTCATCACTTCCACATTTTTTTTGTATGCCCACATTAATTTGGTCGTTGGGCCTTGTTATATGTGTTTTCATGGGGTTGTGCGGGGTCCAAGTCACCCGCGGTCCCAACCCATTTCCTTCATATATAAATAATAGTCTTGGTGTGGTGTGGGGTGTGTTAGGGTCCTATAATTCTTATAGGATTGCTTGATTATAGATCATGACTATTATATTTTGGATATCATAAATAATATTCTATATTGTAAAATATTTCCAGAAAAGTTCAAAACCTTAAGAAAATAAAAAAAATATGCTTGCAAGACAAAAAGCAGGATTAGAGGATAATTAAGTATGTTTAGATTAAACTAATCACATCATTTAAATGTGATTAAATAAAACTGTAATAAAGCCTTGGTAATATAGTTTGATTTTATTATAAGGTTGAAAATGAAAAAAATGGATTTTGTCACATGGGGTTAAACAGTTGTAGCTTTCCCGCATCCACGCCATTCATCCAGGGAAAATTTTAAGAACCCCCCCAAATTTACATGTATAATAAATGGGCGAATCTCCATGGTATATAAGAAAAATGGAAGGCGATTTTATCAATAATATGATATGTATATATAATCTTTTGGCGAATCTCTCACCAGGCATGGTGAATATTTTAATCAATTATAAAATCTTGTGTTTATTGAATACACAAATGAAATCATTGCATTTCTTTAAAATATCTTTTGAAATCAAAATTACCGAAATTACATATCGATAACCTAGTGGGTGTAAGATAAAATTCACCCGTGCCATTCACAGAATGCATGAGAAAAAACCTAATACTATATATAAAACCAAGAAAAATTCAAATTCATCACTTCTAGGGACCTGATAACAACCCTGCCAATACACAAGTATGTTCCTATTTGCAATTAGAAAAATTACCCAAATTACAATCTGTTTACTCCACTTCTAGGGACCTCGTAACCACCCTGCCAATACACAAGTATGTTTCCGTTTGCAGTTAGAAAAATTACCCAAAATACAATCTGTTTACTCCAGCATATGTTGGAAAGTTATAAAAGGATGACTAGTGCAATCAATCCATTCCTTTTAGCCCTGGATTTGTTTCAGTTTAAAACATAAGTATACAAATATACTTGTCCAATCTCTATGCTTTAACCATTCACCTTAAGATGTTTTTACAATATAATTTCCTAAGTTTATTTAATATCTTCATTATCATAAAAACCAACCTATATCCATTAACTCCACATCTACCACTCTTAGGGGGATGAAATATATTTATCCCTATGAGCACTAATATACTTGTCCAATGTCTATGCTTTAAGCATTCACCTTAAGATGTTTTTATAATATAATTTCCTAAGTCTATTTAATATCTTCATTATCATAAAAACCAACCTATATCCATTAACTCCACATCTACCACTCTTAGGGGGATGAAATCTATTTATCCCTCTGAGCACTTGGTAGACCCAGAATTAACATGGATCTAAGATAGAATTTCCCCTTTAAATAGTTTATGCTCACATGAATACCATGGGTCAATACCATGGGTTATCATAAACCTGGAGCTTAAAAATTACTATTAGTAATTTATAAAAATTAATAAAACTAATAGTTGATTTTTATTTTAACCAAGCTAAAATGTTTAACATACATTAAATTACAACATCCATTTTTACTCTTGATCGGATCAAATATTTTTTCACTCTATGCTAGTTTGCATATCACGATATTTGATACCTCTCGGAGGTGAGTAGATCCAGTGTAAA
>APFE031304939.1:0-16738 GCA_000404065.3 Pinus taeda | reverse complement strand
AAAATATGATCCCTATTTTGATAATGATATTATGAAATTCATGTGTAAGGAAATCATAGAAAGATTTCATTTAATCATATTTTTTAACTCTCAATTACGTAAAAAATAATGTATGTCATATGTGGGAAGCTATCGAACCAAAATTATTAAGAAATTTATTTTAAATTCAAATTTTGAATGGAATTGTAACAATAAGGTCTTAAACCTTACATGATTTGACATTAAAGCTTTCTACATCAAAATCAACATATCTTAACAAAATTAGAAATTAAAAGAAAAGGGTCCATTTCTTTACACATGTTTTTTTTATATTGTTACGGGAAAACAAAAATGTCCAAAATGCATAGATGGGTACTTATGCTAATGCGTATCCTTCTAAAGCTATGAATAAAGCTTTCTTTAAAATTTTCATGTAAGAGGATACTCTCAGTTGATTTGTGGTATCATGGGCATAAAGATTCCACTAAAGACAATGACACTTACAAATCCATTAATACTGTTGTGCTCTAGATTATCCATGATTTTAACCCTCCTATATATATGGTTAGCTCCACAAAGATATTTTAATTTTATTTCAATTCAATGTAATGTCACATTATTAAATTCATCTTCGTAATTATATAGAGAAATATGGACATATTATTTGTTAAGTTCCATTTCTATTATTTGAAATAATTATAATACATACTATAATACTAAAAAAGATATTACATGGTTGTTATTTCCAAATCACTCGAGTATAACTTAAAGAACTAAAAGATCTTGAACGCTCACATAAAATTAAGCCATAGTCCTCTAATCATTAGAATACAATAACACAGACCTTCCATAGGTCATTTTCCAACCAGCTGCATCACCGAGACATAACCCAAATGAGAACAAAACACAAGGAGAACACTGACCAAGTTGCTCATATCTAAGAACACAAGACTTAAAATTTGAATATCACCCAACTAAAATCTAAATAGCAACCAAGTCCTCACATCTCGAATTCTTCATTAAAATTGCAACAATAATATATATGTTCCCATAATAGGAGTTCTACATAATACTAACCATGCTCTTACACTTTAAAACCAATAATAAGTAGTTATAACACACCTAGAACATAACAGAACTTTGTAGGCCCCAGAACACCCTTATTTAGCAAAAATTTTAGTGCCAAGAGTTTCCTCACGCATTTGGAACAGCGCAAGCACCAAAAGGAAACAACAGAGCAATAATATTTCTTAAGACAAAATATGCCCAAAGACAAATATAGAAACACCATCCTAGGATACCTAACACAAAGGAGCCCAGCACAGATGCAAAACCAATTACAGGAGTGACACTCTTGAAGTTAGTGTATGTGGACCATAAAATGATCTAGAGATGGATAGTTAAACAAAGTTTCTTCCTTCTTAAAACACTGAAGATTTGGAGTCGCAAGTAATTTCCAAACACTTCGTTGAAAGCCATGGTTACATCATCACAAAACACAACCCTGAGGTCATCTAAGAACTCAAGCTCATCCATAACTTTGTAGGAAGAACAATAAAACCAACTACGATACTATGATATTCAAAAGCTGGAAAAAGCGACGAGATATATTACCCCATAATAATTAATATTTTCAAACGAAAACATAATCAAGTATAATAAACTTTTGAGCCAAAAGATGATGAGAACCACCATGAGGAGATCATACTTGAAGAATGTTTCGCCAAAAATTATGACAAAATGACATGAAACCCACCATATTTAGTCATGATTAGAGGATATTATAGTTTTTTCCTGAGCACTATCATCTAGAGGATCTGTGAGATCACAAGAGGCAGAATCACTTATTGAAAGCATTTCTGCACAGGCCAAATGAGAATCCGCATTATCTAAGCAGAACCTTTGGTTTTGAAGCATGTGTTTAATTTCAATGAAGAGAATACATTGTAATCATCCACTTTTTTATACTTGGAAATAAAATGTGACAGGGTAGCCATCTATTGGTGTAAAGCCAAAGAATTCATAAAGTGAAGTCGCCTCTTCTTGATTCTATGAGGATCAGTAACCCATTTCATATCCTCCCCAACCAACTTGGAATCAAAGTGATAAGGTTGGTCTTCTACCTCTTTGCATTCTAAAACTAGGGTTTCCTTCCTCACCTCGAGAGGAATAACATCAAATAAGGTAGCGACAGAGTCACGAAAAAGGACAAACTCTTTTGGACCTAACATTTCTGTCGCCACCTATCCTATTAATCATTCTTTGTCTAAGAGGCATGAGCACAACTACAAGGGAACTTTGGGGACAAACATTAAAAGAACCTCTACCAAAGAAGTAGGAAAAGGGGTGAGACACAGAGCCTTGAACACCCGACCTAAACACTACCAAATCATCCCCCAATTTTGGCACGATAAGAGAAAAGTCTAGCAAATTCTCAAGCTCGCCACATCCCAGAGACATAACACATTAGATTTCACAAAGCCATAGCAAGAAATGAAAAATCCTTTTCCACAAATGTAGGACTAAGAAATAATTGCAATACCTAGAGCACACATCGCCACCAACAGACACCAAACTCATAATAATTTGACGGGATTGCAATTGAGCAAACTTTCTAGGACCTAGAGTGATAGACTTAAATCACTTCTGAGATAGAGGACAAAAGAATCAAAATATTACCCATTAACAACACACACTTCTATTGGTTGAGAAATCACCCTAGAAAATCCTTACAAACACAACAAAAAAACAAGCTTACCATAATAGTGACTCAAGACCAACAATAAAAAATTGAAATCCGTGACAAACATTGTTGAACTCACTAGACCAACAAGAGTGAAAAGGGCACACTACAGAAGAGAGAGGAGCCAAACATCACCTTAAAAAAGGAAATTGATATTAAAAAAAAATGAGTAAAAATATTAAAATATGATATTTTAAAATGTAATCCCACTTTCATAATACATGGGTTCTTATAAATCTCAAATGACTATCGTGACAAATAAATATTTTATTTTGAAATGCAATCCCACCCTCATAGTACATGGATTGTTACAAATCTAAGATAGCTATTGTGACCAATAAATATTTTTATATGGTTGTATTTCTCTTTTCTATCAAAATTGCATAATCACTTAATAAGCGAACCAACTTAGATCCATCTAATGTTGGATCTATCATGAGCTGAGAGAACTACAAGGAAAATACCCTCTAGTGGAGGTTTTTGCAGAAGCACCTATAAAAATAGCACAGAAGTATGTTTGTAGTAGAGGTCACTAGAAGAGGTGGGTGAGTGGATGTTTTGGCATATGAATTTTTAACAGCGCGTCTATAATACACAAACATACCGGTACCTAATAAAACATGGTGCACCATGGCACACTTTTTTTAATAAAATAACGTTGCGCTAAGTACAAAAGTGCATTGGTGTTTATACTACTTGATAACACTAGAAAAAGGTTAAATTTACAAAATATCAATCGTAAAATTTATTTTTCCCAATCCAATACTATATTGTGACGACGACTTGGTGCTAAACCTATACACTAACACCTTGGTGCGTACATAGTATAGCACACCATTGTGGAGTTTTTAACTTAAAAATAATGGTGCGCCTATTAGATTATATACATCGGTGTGGTTAATTGAAATAGAAGCCCTAGTGCTTAGTAGAGAGTGATGCACCATTGAAGCATTATTTTTGATACAAATAATAACAATGTTGTGCCACCTAAATATAACGCATCAACCCTTACACTACTTGATACCACCAGACAAAGGTTAAATTTAAAAAAGGTCGGTCCTACTATTCTCTTCACTATATTGGTGCTATATTCCCATGAAGCATCAGCGTTGTTCATGTATTGAAATTTTGTGGATGCGTAGTTAATGACTGCACTGTTATATGGTTTTTTATTTTAAAAAAATTGTGGTGCTCTAGCACTCTACAATAGCAGAACTATTCAGAATATTAGAAGCTGAAAGGTATGATGATTCACTCAAAACTGTGCATAGTAAAAAATTTAAATTTTATCGTTGATTTTACTAATAAATTTTTTTATAATTTTTGTTAGGGTTTAATTAAAAGGCATATTGTTTGCTAGAGAGACATACATGGAGCATTGTGAAGCAACAAAATATTTTGGAACCACAGAAAGATCGAAATTTGAAAAGTATGGTGATTCACTAAAAACCCTGTACAAAAAAACATTAAATTTCACTGTTAAATTTTTTCATTTTTTTAGATTTATTCAAAATTTAGAAAAAAAATTAAAAACCCCATATAATAAAATATTTACTACTAATTTTACTAGTTAAAGATTTTAATATCTCTATTTCTATTTAGGTTTAATAACAAAAACAAAAACAAAAACAAAAACAAAAACAAAACAAAACAAAAAAAACAAAAAAATCAATACTTACCTTAAACCCTTTCTTCTTCTTACTTATGTGACCCATACACCTTCTCAATTTAAAAAACCTAATCTGTCTACCACACCATCTCAATTTATAAAACCCAATACAAACCCAATCTTTCTACCACACCTTGAGTCTTAGAAAATAGTGCATCACCCCAAGTCCTTCATTTTAAAATTTGCTGTTAAGTCCCTCTTGTAGTCTTCTATGAGGCCAATATGAATCCAATACACCTTCTCAATTTACAAAACCCCTACTTTCACTAGATATTGTAGGTATCCATTTTTTTATTAACATTTTTTACACCCTTTACATTTTTTCATTAACTTTGAGCTCCATTTTTTATACATGCCAAGTATAAAAACCTTTACACCTTATTATATGCTCAACAAATTATGTCATTTTTTCCTGAATATATATCTCCCTATATGAATACACGTGGTATGGTATTGCTCCCCCAATGAAGCCCCTGTGGCAGAGGATTGGAAGGATGGCTTACAAATTAGAGTTTCCTCCATATTCACTGTACATCCATTCTTCCAGGTTTCCTGCTTAAAAATGGTAATTGGTGACAAGATCCTAGTCCTAACTATTTTTCCAGAGATTAAAGAAGAACAAAAAATCATACTAGAATAGAAAACAATATTTGAAACAAGGAATGGGAAGCTAAAATATTGAGCAATTTTTAGGTATCTCATAAATTGGAAGTACCGCCAGTGGAAGAGGTGACATGGGAACATGAGTTATCCATGTAGAAACATCCACAATTAGTCGAGTGTTGAGGAGAACACTTGTTTGAAGGGGGAGGGGTATGTTAAGCCCTATACAAGCCCCTTGTTTAATCCTAAATCCATGTAATATGCCTATATATTGAATTATCACATATTTTTTTTTTACATTATTACGTAGGCTAGAACCTTTCATTATAATTGTATACTTTGTCTTTTATATATACCAAGGAGACATAGTCTTATTATATATCATTTTTTCATATACATTGTATTCATTGTAAAATGAGGTTTACACCTCAAAGTGGATTGTAGTTTTTGGCTTCTCATCATTTTTTAGGTGCATGGTTCATAACATTTATTACCTTTTTATTTGTGTTGACACAAGAGAATGAAATAACCCCAACATTATAGTATTTTTGGGAATATTAAAAAGTGGTTTTATAAATGGTACAAAAGGCTTTGATGGGGTCACTACTAACATGTGCACTTAGAGTAGTTTGTGCTTTTAGGTGTAAAATATCTCATTAAGTATATCTTATGGAGATGACCCAATGTCCACCTTAATTGTATACTTAGTGTGAATATCCACCTTTGGATTATTACCATTGGTGAATTAATGTGGGTATGATGTAGTAAATAGTTTTTAAATTCATGGCTATTTATATTTCTATTTCAAATTATAGTCATTGATTTCACTGGATCACAACCCTCATATTAATATACCCCTAAATTTTATATACTTT
Organism: Pinus taeda; assembly: GCA_000404065.3. NCBI lineage: Eukaryota > Viridiplantae > Streptophyta > Pinopsida > Pinales > Pinaceae > Pinus > Pinus taeda. The sequence continues at coordinate 10,869 of APFE031304939.1, read as the reverse complement.
TCAAGTGTTTTTCACTTGGTTAAGCAACTAATTTTTTGGATACAAATATTAGGCTCTTAGTCCCTCATAAATAAATTCAAAATTTCATTTAAAAAATAATTACAACAACTGAATCTAATTGGGGATAATGCTTCCTTTTGCATCATTAAGGGTCATAAATCAATGTGTTTTTGTGTTTTAGGTTTGATGAAACTATGCCAATAAACTAAGCTAATACACTTCATCAAACCTTTGTTGTGAATTCAGCAAAATGACATCGATAAACTGTCAAAAATATTGCCAAATGTTCTAGTGATACTTACCATTTGACTTCACTAATGAATTAGTAATGGAAACATTTCATTTGGGGTTAGTTTGGGCTAGTTTTGATTAGAACCTACTAAACTACACGAGTGGACCAAACTAGTAAATCCTCAATTTGAGGGCCAAAAGTGGAATAATGTTGACGACCTAGGTCTTAGGATTTGGGTATACTTAATAAAGTTCATTTATATTAATATTAAAATACAAAAAATAAATAGACTAAAGGACAAAGTACAAAAAGGGGTCTTTGAACTCTGATATTAAAATATTCCAAGAACTCTATTGAAATGCTAATCAACATCTTAAACCAAGTTTTTCTTCTCGAAACTCAATAGGAATATTACATAGTAAATTATATTAATATAAATACAAAGAGATAAAAATAGTACCATATTAAAAACATAGAAATTATGCATCACAATAAAAGCAAGCAACCAATTATGGTGTGCAACTATCATGGTTGGACTTGGGGTTGCAATGGGAGTGGGAATTTCTCATTGTGTTGGGAGTAAATATGGAGTGGAGACCATTGGTGTTTGAAATCCTTAATATCATGGAGGTGCCTCTTGGAAAATTTTAAGATGCTCATGAACCAAATGTTGAATATGAAAAGGTCAAGGAGGATGCTTACCTCACATGGTTGAAATTACTAGAGGTGTCGTTGGATGTTTCCCTACGCTTGTTGATAATGGTGCTATCTTTCATCTTCTGATGTATCCAACCTAGATCTACATCTACAACCTAAAAATCTAGCATTTTCAATGGCATCCTTAGTGACATTAAATTATTCTTAACGTTTCTTTAAGAAAGCATGGAGGGATTTAGTTTCCTTTGTTAGGAAATGGGGACGATAGCCAAGATCCATGATAAGGGGGATAATAAATCCAACACATTCATTGGTATTTTTATAAAACCCATAGAGATAGATCCTAAAAGGATGAATAAGACACGCAAGGTTGAGTGGGAAAGGAAGAATACTTAAGAAGTAGAAGGACGGAGGAACAGGACACCAACATTCCCTTCTAAAAGATGCATGTAAAGGGATGGGAGGAGCTTATTGGAGCATGGGACATAATAAATCCTCTACCTTATAAATTTAAAATGATGTTACCCATATGTGGAAAGGTTGACCACCCCCTCAAATCTAAAACAAAACCCCACCCAATTTCTACCTCCAAATGGTGGTTATGCCTGACAATCTATGTAATGTTGAAGAGAATTGTGTGCATTAAAATTAAGTATGCCCTCTTCCATTGTGGCAACTTGATTAACCATTACAACTCTAATTGGATTTTTATCATGGGAATCATGGGAAAATGAGTCCTTTTGAAATTCTTGGAAATAACCATAGTTATCTAAAGAATACATAACATAGAATAAAAGAGGAGATTTATGTTGCCTTTCAACACTCTAATGACAATCATGGAGTTTCCTATCATGGACTGGTTGTTTATAGGGCTCTAAAGATGAGGATAGAAATACTTTGCTACTAACAAGGATTCTTCTTCAATGATTATGGTGGTGACTAGTCATCATGCAAAAGAGACAACTAGTTTTTTAATGAGGTCAACTATGACCAACACTCCCCCTCGGGTCTCTTACCACCCTTATATTACCTATTATGGCTCCACTATAAAAAGTAATAATGAGATCTTCCACTTAGCTGATTATCAAGCTCTCCTTTACCTAATTAGAGTTTCCAATTATTCTTTCTCCAAGAATTGTCAGAGACAAAGGGGGGAACTTCTGGTGAGAGTAGGATGTTCTAGAACAATGTCCTCTCTTGATTTCATCAATTCTAGTTCAAGGATGATTTTATACCATTTTAGATAATCATCTCCTCTTCTAGCCTCCAGGTCGAGGACAAAATCCCCATTGGGGACTAACCTTGTTCTCGAAAAATCGAAGCCATTTCTTTCATGGTAGGTACATTAAGAGTGTAATTTGGAAGTCAAACATTTGCTTAGCACTATGGTATGAAATTATAAATATAAAAAAGGACTTAAGGAAGATCTTCATGCTAGGAGAAATTTAAGTAAAAACTATGTAATAAGTTGTAAATATTGAAAATAACACCTTTTAAAGGGCGATGCGATCTTAAAGTGGTCAAAAGAAGGTCCACATAGAAAACATCAATGTGAGAAAAATACAATTTGTTTTGCTAATAGGCACTTTAGTAACAACATAGTATTGGAGAGATATTGTCACATAGCATTACATTAAAACATACAAATAAAAATACATTAAAAAATGAAAAAAATAAAAGTAGGTTTTAGAGAAAACAAAATACAAGTTGGTTTTCCTTCCTTTCCATCCTCCAAAGAGGGTTTTCTCATTGACTCTTATTGTTTGTTTGTGAGCATTCCCCATCCTCCCTCTCAGAAACCTTGAGGATACACTCCAACTAAAATGAAGTCATTTTAGTGTGTCTGAACTTTTGCGTTAGGAGATATTATGGTTGATCACTTGCAATGATTTCCTCATATCTCTTTATGAGTCAAAATAATTGGCAATCCACAGATCATATTCGGCTTAACAACTAATAACATTAACATGACTAGGGCTTTGTTAACCTAGGACTTTGTGGATGTGATTGGAATGGTTATAGAGTAGGTATAAATACACAAAGGGTTGTAGAAAGATTGAGATAAATCAAATCAAGAATATTATAAATTGGTGAGTGGCTTTCTACAAGCATAAACACATATTGTTGAAGAAGGCATGTGAATTGTGTATGCTTTGCGAGGTCGAGGTGGAAATCATCATCTTTTCAAGATGTGGAAAATTGTGTTAATTTTCTAATAACAAGTGTGGATATTGCTTACTCAAATTCCTTCCATTCCCTGCCATTATCCTCCTTCTAAATGTGCATAACAAGTTATGGTAAATGTTATTAAAATAACTTTCTAAAAATATCTTATGAAGTGTGTATCAACATATAAAATACTCCATTACATAATATGCTAAAAATAACTTGCAACATTAGCTAGTAGGCTCTAACCTCATTTACTGGATTTTGATATATCCACGGCCAAAGTATTTGCACCCACTATCTGGAACAACCAAATATGTAGAAGTCTGCCACCCCACTATTGTCTGCAAAAGTTCTGTGTATGAGCACAAACACAACCAATATGCAAGAATATAGAATCAAATTTTACTATACATAACATACAAACGTATAGGTATATTTTATATTATGGTATTATAAGTATATAGATGTTTTTAGATCAAATTATATCTATTTAATCATATATTTATTTAGCATTGAGAGGGACAAATCTCTTGGGGTGCAAACCTTCATTGAAATTTTGTAATCCAAAAAGAAGTTTGCACCTGGAAAGATTTGATCTCTAGATACTTCATAGAGTTAAGACTAAAGATATAACAACTATACATAAATGTCATATATAACAAAAACTAGTAGTCTAAAATGAAACTAAAATGAAAATCCCCTATATCTAGAAGTGGAAAAAACATATATATATATAAAAAAAAAAAAAAAAAAAAAAAAAAAAAAAAAAAAAAAAAAAAAAAAAAAAAAAAAACACAATAACATTAAAAAGAAATCATAAATATATTTATTTTGTTATTTAAATATCAATAAATAATTCACATAAAACTGTTATTATTGTTTTATTGAATTAGGTTCTGTGATCCATATCAAGTTTTTGAGACATGTTTTAGACCCATAACGATGAACCACATTGGTTGGCTCAAAACGGATGGGCAAATAAATTTTTAATGTAATTATGGCTGAAAACGTATCTCAAAAAATATTTTATATTATCCTTTAATAAAATAAACTATTAATACAATTTTTTACTTAATTTTTATTTAACAAATCAATGTTAAATTAAACCATACAAAACAAGTTAAAAAACTTATTAAATAACATATAATGTTTTTTAATTAAAAAACACAATGACTTGTTATTGATGAGATAATTTTCAGAAGAAAAAAGCGAGATATATTATATTGAGATCATATAATTTCAGATGTGAGGCACATCCATATTGTCCTATACATATGTGCATATAACTGAGCATATAACTGTGCATATAACAAAATTTTGTCCAGTTCTAATGATGCATATATCAGATTCTATGACATTCATAATGCAGAAATAGGATCTTCTCTACATAGAGAGAATATCAGAGATGATGTGTGGTTCATGTAGGTCCATAAAACATGTGCCAATCAGTCAATATGTTGTCATAAATGGACGATGTAGGCATGACGGAGTCGGTGAATATGTGTGCATTCCGCCATTTCCAAACGGCCCATAGCAGGATGAGGATGAGATAACGTCTATTCCCGGACTGTTTGCTCCACCATATAAGGGCTGCACTAGGAGAGAGAAAATCAGTCAGTTGAAAATCAAAGTTGTTTGATAATACATACCAGGTCTGCTGGATGATTGGGCATTTGATGAACATGTGGAGGTTTGTTTCTTCTTCTGATTTACACATAGTGCATCTGCTGGGTCCATGCCAATATCTTTTCCTGAGGTTGTCCCATGATAAATTCTTGTTGTAGAAAACAAGCCAGGCAAAGTGTATGATCTTCGGAGGACATTTTGCCTTCCAAAAAATATAGGGGAAGATTGGAGGCTGATATGGAGTTCTGTTGTTTATCAAGTGAGAGTAGATATCTTTGACAGAAACAGGTCTTAGAAAAAAACTAACAGTCCATAATAATTGATCTTTGACTCCATATCGATGGATAGCACTGCCATTTAGCTGATCTGTGATGGATTTCCATATCCCATCCCATATGTCCTGTAGATTGAGGTCGCACCCATTCTTCCACACAGGTGTGGATCCATGCCAATCATTGATGAGTTTGTCCCACGTGTATATTCCTTGTCTCTGTAGCTGTGAGATGAGGCCCATTGGAAGATTAATGTCAGACTGATTACATATTAATGGGTCGATGCCAATACGAACGCTGCTGCCAGAATATAATCGCCATCTCAGCCTGGATAAGAAGAAGGGTTCAATTTTGCGCATGCTGTTCCAAATAGGGGAACCAGATCGGGGGCCAATGATTCCACGCCGATACCAGAATTCCACTGGTTTTCCTTTTAAATATCTGATGCGGATAATATTACCCCATGGGGATGGAGCGTATATTCCCCTCCATAGTGATCGGCAGAGAAGCGCTCGTCCAAAGATGCGTAAGTTCATAATGCCCCAGCTGCCTTGCCGTTTTGGAATTGATATGTGGTCCAGCTTTGCAAGATGCATCTTTTGTTGCTTTGTGTGTCCTCCCCATATGAAAGAAGCAGTGATTCGATTGATGCGATTAATAGTACTGGTGGGCAAATAGAACAGATGTGCCCAGTATACAGACATGAGGGTCAATACCGCCTTTGTGAGGGTGACTCATCCTGCCAAAGATAGAGCTCGAAATTCCCAAGATGTGATTTTTTTATAATAGCGCCCAATTAGCCAATCCCAATCAGAAGCGGTATACCTGTGTGTTTTCAGATGGAAGCCCAGATATGAGATGCCGGATTGCAAAGATTGTGTCTGGACGCCAAACATATCTGCGATGTCCTGAATCAGTTCAGTGCGCTCGCCATGGAAATATAAGATGGATTTATGGTTATTGATAGAGAGGCCCGTGGCTTTTTGAAATCTGTTGAGTATCTCAAGTATGCATACCCATGAAGATCGCTGTAGCATGGCACATATAAGGACATCGTCGACGAATAAATTATGGGACAGAGATATTTGCCTGCAGATATTGATGGGGATGCATCTCAGTTCGGCCACGGCCCTGTTAATGTGAAGGCTGAGAGTATTCATGGCGAGGATGAATATAATGGGGGCAAGAGGACACCCCTGTCGAAGGCCTCTGCCGGCATGGAAGAATGGAGAGGGGATCCCGTTGATGTTGATAGCGTATTTGACGCCCTCAATACACGCCATGATCCAGGATATCATTTCCTTGCGAAGACCGATCTTAACCAGGAGGCAGCGGATAAAGCCCCAATCCAGGCAATCGTATGCCTTTTTAAGGTCGATTTTAAGAATGGCCCCATCAATATTCTTGGAGAACATCGAGAAGATGCATTCCTGTGTAGATGCTACAGCGTCCAGGATGTTACGCCCCTTCATAAAGGCATGTTGATGACAAAATAAATGGACGGCCAGAGTACCTTTGATGCGCTCCGCGATGATCTTTGATATAATTTTAAAGAAAATGTTGCACAGAGATATCAGTCAAAAGTCAGAGAAGGTGTCGACATCTCTCTTTTTGGGGATGAGAGCAATGAGAGTAGATGTAGATTGAGTATGGATGAAGCCGTTGATGCGAGAATCCTCAATCATCTTGAGAAGTTCGGGTTTGATGAGGTCAAAAAAGTGCAAAAAGAATTCAATGGTCCATCCATCAGGACCAGGACATTTGTCCTTGCTGAAGGCCTTAAGAATTCTATGAAGCTCATCTTCAGTGACCGGCAAAAATATAAGTTCTTGCAATGAAATAGACCTGAAGAAACCACGAATGGTACCTGGCCTTTGTATGAAAAAAAATAAAAATCATGCATAAAGTAAAGGCATTGGCATTAAATGTGTGATAATATCTTTAAGTAAAATCAATTTTTATTTTTATTTTTAAATAATTTAAAATAACAATTAAATCGAAAGAAAAATATTTTCAATTTTGTTTTTCAAACCATTTAAAAAGGGAAATGATGGCCGACTTTTTCTAGCATTCAAATGACTCGAACAATTTAAAGTGTTTCCATATAAATTGAGTTAAAAGCATGTTACCATTTATTATTTGAAAAATTGAATTCAAGCTTGCTCTACGTGGCATTCATTGATTTTCTTGAACGTATTTCTACAGGAAAGCCGCAGCCCCCTCCCCCTAAATTTCAATAAATCTCCTGGAGTTGTCGGGGCCAGAGCTTGCATCCAGCTGCTGCGTGAGATATTCAATTGGAATTGGGAGTCTTCACGATCCGCCTACACCTTTAATTATCCTTCCTGCGGATTTTGGAATGAGATAGACGTTCTCGGTGCCTTTAATTTACAGGAGTCGCCCCTTTTTTTCCTCAAATGGTCAGTATTCTGCCTTTTCTTTCATTTTCCTTTAAATGGTTAAAGTTCCACTGTTTTGGTGAAACAAAATGGTCAGTATTCCGCCTCTTCTTTAATTTTCCTTTAAATGCTTAAAGGTCCACTGTTTTGGTGAAACAAATTCTGTGTAGGTTTTTTTTTAAGGTTTTCTCTCTTAATTCTCACAAGTCTAGGATATTTGCAGGCGAGTGCATGTTCTGGGATGGCTGTCAACGATGAATGCAAGTTAAGATTCTTGGAGCTGAAGAGGAAGAAGATATATCGCTTCATAATATTCAAGATCGACGAGAAAGAAAATCAGGTCACAGTAGATAAACTCGGTGGCCCTGGTGAAAATTATTATAGCTTTAGGGCTTCTCTTCCCGAGACAGAGTGTAGATACGCGGTCTATGACTTCGATTTTGTCACTGAAGATAGCTGTCAAAAGAGCAACATAATCTTCATTTCCTGGTAAGGATTCCTGGGAAGTATGGCAGAGTCATTAATTTATTCACTCGTAATGTAAGATCGTAGATTATAAGTGTTTCAATTAACGACTAATATATTTCCACTTGCTGTAATATCACTGAATTAAAAAATGGTTATTTTAGCAATGTTTTAGGGTGGTTTTCTTTGTAGATGTTCTTTCAAACATATTGAATGGATTTTGACATGCGTAAACAAATTTACAGGTCTCCTGAGTCTTCAAGGGTGAGGAGCAAGATGGTGTATGCGAGCTCTAAGGACAAGTTTAGGAGGGAGTTGGATGGTGTGTACCGTGAAGTGCAGGCAACAGATCCCACTGAGTTGGGCATCGATGTTATAAGAGAGCGTGCAAGATGATATCTAATTATTGCTATATTATTAACAACTCCCATATTGGTTTTATGGCATATTAATAAGAAAACATGTGTATGACATTATTCAGTTGCATTAGTTGCTTTCCTATTTTCTTTGACTAGTTGTTATGGGCCGTTAAGTCGTCACACTGTTGTTTATACCACACTTTCTAGTTTATACAACACTTTTAGTTTAAGGTAATAAATTATTTATTTATTTTTTGTTTTATTTTTGGAATAGTAGTATAAGTGTTGTAGGGGAGTGTAGTACTTGCCATTCAAGTAGATGTTATGTTTTCTTTAGAAAAATTGTAAATTGATATATAAAATAGAAAAGCTAATTATTTATTAAGGAATAAGAATTTGCATAAGAGATTATTTTCAAGGATTTTAATTATGAAGCTTAACAATGAAAATTCATAGCATAAATAGTTAAAAATTATACATAAATATTGCAATAACATAAAATTTATGACAAATACAAACTCTACAATAAGACCTTCAAAGTTATGGCCCAATCAAATGTTTAAAAAATAATTAGTGTCAAAGTTAAACACTATAATTTGGATTAGTCATTGCTAAACTAATGATGGCAATAGGAAAATCAATTGATAGCTATGGCATGAACTAATAATATTTCTGCTTCGATCAATAACAACACTAGTTAAATTTTGTATTTTGGTTGTGCCAAAAATACAAGATTCATTTGTAAAGGAGGTCTTAAATTTTGTATATTAGTTGCTATTTTTAGCATATACTCACGAGTCAAAATGCCAAAAATAGAAGTTTTATTTATACATATTACTGTAAATTGATAAGAAATAATGGCTTCATCTTGCTATACTAAATTCATACAGTTTTAAAGTTGGATAAAACTTCACAGGATCTACATCCAATAATCCTACTTCTCTAACCTCTATAACATGAAATCACATAGTGGATTTGAGTGTGCAAGAAACCCTAAATTTTGTTGACGCCTAATCCTTGTGATTGGGTGAATTTATATAAATAGATAAATAAGAAATATGAATAGTCATTGGGAGATGAACTGAACACTTTCTCCCTCATGTATATAATGAAGACCTACCTAATGGAATAAAATACATGAATCATTTTTGCCTTATGGAGTTATTGCTTGGCTTGACATGGTATCAGAGCGAGCTCCTATTTTTAGCTCTTATGTCCTTTGTAACTCCCTATTCTGCTCCTTTTCTCTCCATTCAAAAGCGTTGTCCATACTACCATTTTCCCTGTCTAATGTTTGTCCCAATTGCTATTTGTGTAACCTGAACGTTTGACTGCCTGAATGACCTGCTCCACACAGTGCCTATACGCTTGTCTATAATTCGCTGTCCATATAATTCAGGGTCTGACATTTTCACTGTCCATGTTACCACTGTGCCATGTGGGTAAATCCACGACCTCACCTTTGATAATGCACTGTTTCACTTCCTTAGTGTCGAGGTTCCGAGCTCATCCTTGGAGGCACCCTGAAACATTTTGAAACAAGAAAAATCTTTGATGATGCCTTTTTCTATTAAGCCGAGAATGTCAATTGTGCCTTACAATCCACGCTCATGGTACTACGTTAACTGAATGTTGTTACCGCGTTTTTTATTGTGAGAAGATGTAAACGTACCTCTGTTGGAAAGCTGGCCTGGTGAAAGCTGCATATATATTGAACGCTGCACCAATTTGTCTATGTAATGAAGTTTTTAGCATTATATTCAAGTTGGTCTCATTACAATATATTTACGCTGCCTGATTTCGTACGCTGCTGGTATATACATCATTTTAATACATGCGTTGAACTATATGGTACTCCATGCGTTGACTGTTTTGGATGCTGGCTATATATATATATATATATTCAAAAGTCTATTGTATTTAAGTTGCATTACATTCTTCGTGTATTACAATCTTGAACGCTGCCTAGTCTGAGTTTTGTAGTGTTTTGGAGAGATGTAGCACGAAATTGGTAAAGAACGGCAAGGAGTCACTGTACTTCCAATTGAATGATAGTGAAAGATATGTGGTGATGGCATTAGGGCTTTTGTTGTTTGTTTTATGATGACATGCCATGGTATAATATGTGAAATATATATTGCATGATTGCAGTTGATTTCGTTTTTTGGAAAGTCATAACAAATTATTATTAGGTTTTTTCTACGAATACTGTAATTATTTTTTGGGCTCAGTTCAAATTTTTATGATGGAGAAGTTTGTTGAAAAAGTGAAGGGTTTGGAAAAGAAGACAACTCTTCTTGCACATAGAGAGAATAATCTTGCTCAAGATTCTTCCAGAGGAAGAGGTGGAAAAGATTTCAGAGGCACGGGGGCAGAGACTCTCAAGGAGAAATGGTAGATTTGCACTGCATTCACTGCAAAATAAATGGATCACATGATGCCTCCACATGCAAGCTACCGTGGGACAAAATTGAGCAGAAAATAAACCAACAAAAAGGTAAAATTGATGATACAGAAAAATGCAAAGCACCTGAATCCACTTACTATGTTGTGGCACAATGTAACATTGGAGTAAATGAAGATTTATTTAATGCTTCACTTGCTTCTTGGAAAAATGATTGGTTTCTTGACTCAGGAGCAACCTACCACATGACTCAGAAAATATTTTTTGAAGATTTCATTGACAATGT
>APFE031304935.1:674-20275 GCA_000404065.3 Pinus taeda | reverse complement strand
TTTTACTAACCCTTGCTACGGAAAACATCCAAAAAATCAATGAGTCCACAAGGAATCTAACAACATTTATGTCATGGGTTGTATATTTTGGGTAAAACTATATCTTTCTCCTTAATTTTTATATCCATTTACTACATTTTTGAATTATTTTCTTTGTTTTTACTTTTTATGTTTCTTTTTTAAGTTACAAGTTTTGGGAGATTGATAAATGGAACTAGAACATCAACTTCTCGATATGAAGAGACCTATATCCACTAATGCACTTCTTCGTAGGGTAAATTTCATTGATTCAACTCACCTTTCTCATGATATACCTTCATTAGAAATATAGATAAATGTTAGATGCTCATGTTAGACTCAAATTATACAATTTTTTTCTAGTTTTTCTAGTTGTTTGTCTATAATTTAGGGTTAAGATTTCGTGTGAAAAGAGCCCCTCAGTAGGCCTATATATTTGAAGTATGAAAACTTAGGAAGAAGAAAAATACCTCTAGGGGATTTCTAGTGCTTTCTTATCAAGTTAGATCTTGGAATCTAGCAAGGAAATCTACTATTGTAGAATTTTTAAAACTTTGTTATAGAAATTTTAGGTCACTTAATTAGATTCATCATTGGAGTATTTGGTCTAATAAAATACCTCATAAAGTTAAGCATTAAATCTCCCCTTTTCATCTCATTGGATCCCCCTCCCTTAGTGGACCTTCTAATTTGTTAATAGCATCTGAGAACTAGGTTCACTTACTATGATTACTATAGAAACATTGGGCATAGTATAGTGGAAAAGACCCATATTTTGTCCCTAGTGCATTATCCAACCATTTTTTCCTTTTATTTTACCCCTTTTCTTGCTTAAAACCATCATTTAGGGGACTTTTTAGTAATGCATTTAACTTGCAATTCATTTACATTATTGTTTCTTACATGTTTCTTTTACTCGTTTATAATTAATTTTGTAACACACCTCATATGTTGACTCATAAACTAATTTCGATATTCCACTAGACATTTCATCACAAAAAATCTACTAAAATATATTAGAAAAATTGAAATCTACTCTATGAGGTTTAATTTATCCTTAGGTTTATGTATATGTTAATTATTGTTTATTATATGTATGCATGCAAATTATAATTATGCATAAATAGAGAGAAATAGAACAATCACTAACAAACCAAAATAATACAAGATATAACATGGGAAACCATTTCGGGAGAAAACCAAATTGGAATGTCACACTCCTTTACTCTCTTTCTCTAAATGGAAAAAGGATGCAAGTGAAAATAAGTGAGACATTTAGCTCATGGGATTCTACAATATAAAAGAACCTTAGTTTTCTCTCTCTCTACCCACTATGAGCCACTCTATTCATCTATGGAAAAAATGCACTCAAATAGAATGCAACCCCTTTTCCTCCTAGTGGCTTGGCTACAATACATTGTGATAACCTACTAGTGGTTAAGTTTGACTCCTTCAACTCTTATTTAAATTTACAATATCAACTCTTCTAGAGTTTTATTCATCATTATGAGGTGGCTAACCCCTTTTCCATGATTAATGGGAGATAATGTGGAATCGTCTTAAATCCTGGTGGTATACACAGGAAATTCAACTTCTAGGTAGCATAATTTTTGCATGTGGACTAAGATTGAGGTCATTCTTATGGTGTTAGAAAGGAATATGTGTGTAGAATATCACTAGGGGTGCTACACTTAAGCCTTTTGAAAGCTTTTAATCTCTAATTTTCCAAATTTGGACCCATTGGTAAAAATGGTCATGTGAGTTGATTCCTCCACTTTTTCCACCCTAAATTAAAGCATTAATATAAATGGAAAATTATATAGCAATATAGTCTAGATGATGTGCACACAACTTCACACCATATAATTCAAATGTGTGGTTCATGACCCTAAGTTGAGCCTCTTAAAAGCAACTTTAATATAGTTAACATACTTAATCCCATTTGGGAACCAAAACAATTTATTAGCTAGATTAGGAAATTGGGATTAGGTATCCAAAAAAATCCCCTTGTGTGCATCGAGACATAGTGGTTGTCTTTATGAAGCTTAAAATATTTCACCATTTAATGGAAAAATTGTTGTGAGAAAGAAACTTGTGAAGGGGGTAAGCCTTATATATGAATCTAGTGGTTCTAATATAGTCTCCCAACTCTTGATATGGAATATAGGTCCATGTTTGATGTCTAGAAACTTATATTCTCTTTCCCGCACTAGATGAAGGTAACCTTAGAGGCCAATATTTTAGGAAAACTACACTATAAGTAGTTTTTGTGGGAAGCTCTTACACCTAGGACATATGTTTACATGTCCTTAGGATTTCATAACCTAAATGACCACTAGGGTAAATATATTTTATACATTCACTCATCCTTATTAAGGATGATTACCTAAGATCTAGGTTGTTTGGAAGGCCATCTAAAACATTGCCTTGGACTTATCTAGGCATAGTTAATTTGTTAGTCTAGATATATTTTATTTTTATAAGACGAGGTTTCTTGGATTAAGTTAGCATATCATTATATGGAAAAAAAACTTTTCACCACCAATGGAATACAATGTTTAAGTTTTGTTTTTTTATTTTATATATTTCTTTATCTCTCTAACCTTTTATATTCAACTCATCGTTATGGTGCAAATTTAGTTTCAACAGCGTATTTATCCCAAGAAAACAATCATGAATATTAAGAGGTATTCACCCTTAGTTTCCTATTGGAAATATTGTTACACTTTCTTGATGATTCAAGGTCCCTCCCCTACCCCACCTTCAAGCTATAATTATTCATAAACATCCAATAGTTCCTCCCCCCATAGTTTTTCTCAACCAAAACCCTTTATGAATATGGCAGGTGTAAACCTCAGTAATAATGTCAACCCTAATGTGGGTGCTAATACTGAGGTAAATTCCCATGCCAATGCCAACATTAATGAGAGTACCAATGTTGAAACCAATGTAGGAAAAAATCCTAAAATGAATGTCACCAAACCGTTTTTACCCTTCATGGCTAGTTTAAATTTCCTTTATTTGAAGAAACTCAAAAATGAACCTCTCTTCCATGATCCAAAATATCCACCAATTCCAACCAAGCTTCCATTGGATATCCCTAGGTTTTATGGTAATCTCGGTGAGGATCCCACCAATCACATCCAGTATTTTGACATGCGATGTTCCTCCAATTACATAATGAAAGACTCAATTCATATTCATCTATTTCAAGGCACACTAATTTGTCTCATAGAAAAATGTTACGTTGACCAACCCCATGTCACCCATCATACATTCACAAGCATTGTTAATGCCTTCCTTTCTTATATTTAGTTACCTATCCACCATGATATTGACATTCAAATTCTGATAGTCTATCACTAGACTACAACCACTCACATTATTGATTACATTTAGGAGTGGTGTAGATAATGGAGCCTATGAAAGGCTCCAATACTAAATGGTTAGTTCTTCATTGATTGGTTCCATAAGTCACTGCTTCCCCCCATTTATAAATATTTCACTTCAAAATTCCCCCCAACCAAGGAAGATGTTGTCTAGAAGGCCATGAAATATGATTTGATTTATGCCCAATTGAGCTACCTTTATACTATCATCATATGTGCTCTCATCTAGGTGAAAATTATACACTTAGGGCATCCCACATTGTCAATAATGTGATTGGACCTATTCCATACCACTAGCCTCACATGAGTTCATCTATACCAACAATATATGGTTAGTTGCAGGGGGGAATCAATACCTCCTACATATTTTCCCCTCTTAATCCTTCTTGCATCTTCTTCCAAGTGGGAACTAGTACTTCACATTCCTATACAATCCACATTGGCATGCACCTGGGCATGCTTGTATCAACCCCTATTGTAAAATTAAAATGACGAATCCTTATTATATCTTTCCATATCCATGTGCTCTAGCCCTACTAGCACCAACACATCAAGATGACATGCCTCAATGTGCATCACCCCAATAGGGGAAAGTGCACGCGTAATAAACATGAATAACCCCCTTAATTTCAAAAAAAATAATAAGGGGATGGAAAATAGAATGTTTGAAACTAGAAGGGGCCTAAAAACTAAGGCTAATAGCCCAATTCAAATATTAGAGGAAACTTAAACATCATGACCCACTTATAGGGTAATCAGCCCAAATACAACAGGACTATTCAAACAAGCAATCCTTACACTTATTGTGGTGAATATGGTCATTATACCCATGAGTGTCATCTTGTCCAAGAAATACATCATACATGGGAATTTATGGGGAATTCCAAGCATTGTAACCAACTACCTTTGTCCTCTACTCCAACCCCTCCTTCCTAGGTGGTTATGCTTAGGAACCCATTTCCTACTCGAGGGTACATGGCCACCAATGAAAACTAAATCTCTCCTCCTTATCCAATTCCCAATCAGATTGGGAATGGGACATACAAAATCATGATCTTGGGTTCTACCAACATTAACATTACCACTTAATTGCATCAATATGGTCCCCACATAAGATTCAACCAAATCCATACACAAAGCCTCTATCATCACATGATGTAGCCTTGCAGATCCCTTGACAACTAATTGAGGAACAACTTAGGATATCCAAGGTTCCATTACATTGAAAAATACCTAATTTCCACACTTATGCCTCCCACAACTATAACATTGTAGATAATTTGGCCTAGTCACGTGTAGTCATTGTTGGGTAGCAAAGGTCCTGCGTAACAGTTTTGGGGCGTAGAGCCTATAAATTAGGATAAAAATATTGTAAAAACTTCAAAATACGCGGAGCATGAAATGTAATAGATCGAGTCAAAGGGTTGTCTGCCCAAGAGACAATATAGAATAATAGGAAGTAAGTTGGCTTGCTTATGGTCCGCGGACCTTGGGAATGTATAAATAGAGCGAGGCTCTATGGGTAGAAGGTCAGCTTTTTGATATGTACTTTTGGATTTGAAGTGTAATGGGTTTTGAGGAGCGAAGTCTTGAAGTGTCTGTAAGTACGAGTCAAGGGTGGTGGTAGGTATATAGAGGCTCTGTAGCTGTGTGCACAGAGGCCTGGTAGAGTTCGTAGTTGTGTGTGTGGACCCCTACGACTGAGTGCACATGGCGGATCTGGATGTATTGGTGAAGGAATTGAATAAAGGTAAGTTGATTTTGAAATTCTGTGTAAAATCTGAATTATTGTGGACCTATGCACGTATGCTTATGGTATGATTTTATGCAAACATGTATTTGACCTGGGTACACGAACTGGTTATTTATGTTAAATGTTTGCTTAAAGACCATAAAAAGTAAATCGAATCTATAACAGTGCATTAGTAAGTATTAAGGGGTTCCTAGGTCTAGATCTACGCAGGCCAAAGTGGCAAGAAGCAGCAGAATGGTGCGCAACCTCTCCTGACCACATCAAGACATCCCAAGGGTGCGGAAACCTAGTTCCAACACCCTCCCCTATTACCTCGGGTGAGACCTCAGTCCACGCTCTGCAGGCTGTTGCTAAAAGGGCCGGTAGCTATGGGATTTGCTTGGCTAAATAACTCTTCTGAACCTGGGTCAGGCCCATATAAACCGTTCTGTTGCCAGGACTAGGATCTTCCTAAGGGGTGTCTGATGTCGGAACACTGAAATTATACAAAAAAAAAGAGCTTGAACATTGATTGGATCAGAAGCAGTACATGGTTATAGAACACTAACGGGCAAGCCAAAGGTTAAAAATTATGAGCGCAATCTAGCTTCCGATATTCAGAGGAGCAGGAAGCGAAGATCCAGAACAATTTTGGTTTGTGGTAACGGCGATATGAGAAGCGCATGGAGTTACAAATGACAACATAAAAAAGGCTACCTTAGTTAGCACGTTGCAGGACCGAGCGCTGACATGGTATATAAAATACTCAAGCGATAACCAAAATGCAAGAACAACGAAGATCCAAACTGAATTAAATAAAGAATTTAGTTGGCCAAAATCAAAAACACAGTCAATCATAGGGTTCAAGGAGATCGCGATGATGCCTGGCAAAACTCCGTGGGATTTAGATCAGAGATTGAAAAGTACAATCCGTGAGGTGAACATGACACTCTCGAATGCACAACACTATGCATGATTTGTGGCATCCCTAACACCACATATAGGGATGGCGCTATCACAACAAAAGATCTCAACCCAAGCCAAAGCATTAGAGACTACGATGAGACTGCATGAAACCCCAACATAGGATCCGGGGTTAGGATTTCAGCAAATCCACACACAAATACAAAAGCTATGTTTAGAAATGTAGAAGTTAAAACAAGAACCAGCACCCCGTTTAGAAGCCCGGGAAGAAGTATGGTGTATAAAGTGTAGAAGCTAGGGTCACGATAAAGATCATTGTCCAGTCTTTGTGAACTATGTGACAGCGGGGGGACCAACGCCATTATGACCAGAGGTACAGGAAAGGCTAAGCACGGTGGCCACACTTTGGTGCGTGATATGTCAGGAGGGAGGAAGGCATGCCATGGACAACTGCCATCTATTACAAAACATGAGACAACCCCCCACCAGTGGCTATTTTATAACTTTTGTAGATTAGTGGGCCACGAGGAATGAGACATCCATAATTATCAATTACTGATGGACTAATCACCTACATATAGAATGCAGACTGAAGTGTGAGGTCAGGATCCAGCCACAGTGATAGCGTGCGGTGGGTTCTAGAGGCATGGGCGAGGACGGGGAGGAATGTGCCAGGAAGGGGTCGCGGGCAGCTCATCCGTTACAACTGCAGAGGACCGGGCCACTATGCGTGGGACTGTACAAATCCGACCAGAATATTGTGCCCTTACTGTGACAAATTCGACCATGAAATGGCAGATTGCCCCACACTAATAGCACAGATTCATGAGAAAAAGGTAGCACAACCTACGACGACATAAAATGTCTAGATGATGAGGTTCAAACCACATGAAGAAGATCCCAACATAAATATGGTGCTCATAAGTGGCACGGTCACAGGAGAAGATAAGGGAAAACCAACCAAGGAGGACAGAGGAATTCAGAAGGAGACAAGTCTGGAAGCTAGGGAGAGCTTCGCGGAGGTCTCTACCCCAGGTAGTAGGGATCAATCTTAGCTAGAAAGGTATCCCTCAATGTTGACTACCTTTTTAGAGACATGCATGAAATTGCTTCGCTACAATAGAGCGATTAAGATCTTGCAAGAATTGATAAATATGTGCGTAGGGTCAAGTGAACCTCGCGTGATCCGAAAATTGGGAAAGCATGCGTCACAGACTGGGCAGGAAATGGGGTTAACAGCATAGATTGACGACTATGAGATGGATTAGATTATTCTAGACTTGGGCTCAAATGCAAATGTACTACCTAAACAAACATGGGGGCCCATGGGCAAGCCCACACTGCAACGGTGTCTTATTCAATTAAGTTTGGCGAATCAATAGAAGATCCTGCCCATGGGAAGACTGCAAGGGATTACGGTAGATATAGAAGGTGTGAGCACCCGAACAGACTTCGAGGTAATCGAAATTGTGGATGAAAGTAGCCCTTACCTTGCATTATTAGGAATAGACTGGGCCACTGATATGAATGGATTTATTAATTTAAAGAAGTGAAAAATGATCTTCAAGAAGAAGTCACTGCACGTAGTTGTTCCGCTAGACCTAGCTGAAGGACCGTGTTACACTAAACCCGTACACTGAACCCGTGCATGACAGAGGCAGTGATGATGAATTAGATTTTATTTATAAAATCACTACACAACATCAAGTATGGGACAATCTGATGGCAGAAGGAAGAATATCGTGGGAGAATGTAGAATCCTACACTGAAGATTCAAATGAAGAAGATGAGCGATGACGTAACTGGTTGAAGGGGGTCACCATGTTAAACTACAATATAGTGACTAAATTGCTATGTTGCGTTAAAGTGTAGGATTGTGAACTACCAATGTTTGATGGGCCAATTGGAGTAGATGAATTCTTGAGAAAATTTGAAAGCACAGTACCAGAGCACCAGCGGTTCGATGCGTTGAAATGGGCATTGCACACGATGCCTGTGCTTCGGTGGGGCAGACATGAAGGAACCTTTGAAAATTGGCGCGACTATAAGCGAATGATGCAAATAAGATTTGGGAGGCCAAAACTATGCACAACGGAGAAATACGATGGGCGTTACGATCCATATATGCACCTGACAAGATGGGTCCAAGCCTATGGAGAAGAGCCTCAACAAGAGTAGGTACACTTATTTTATCATACACTAGACATCATCCCAAGGAATTGGTATACTGAAATAGAGCTCTGACATGGCATAGGCGAATGGGATATCCTGCGCGAAGGGTTTCTGTCAACGTTCCTCTTTGAGGATCAATGGATGGATACTGTGGACGACACGTTGCAGATGGTAAAGGCCACTATTTTCAAAATACCATCGGACCCAGAAGAAATTGTGCAACTAGACTGGTCGTGACAGTTGAGCCAGGCCCTAGAATGTTACAATGTGTAGGTAGAAGATGATGAGGATGAACCTAGAAACATCAATATTCTAGAAACAGAGGGGAGTCGTGAGGTGCGTGGACCAACAATCAAGGATCCAGACATCACCGCACCACTAAAAACGAAACAAGTAAACATCGGAATGAAGAACTAGCCGTAGTATGCAACGCTAGGAGACTATTGGGAGGATGCCACGGTGGAAAAGGTGGTCAAGTTACTTCGAGAATATCAAGATTTATTCTCCACAAAAATCACGGAGTTAAAAGGGATCCTTATTGACCTGGGAATGATGAAGATAACCCTGAAGCCAGATGCAAAGCTAGTTAAGCAGCAACCTTACTGGTTGAATCCAAAATATAAAGTGAAGGTCTGCGAAGAGTAGGACAAGATGCTTGCAGCAGGAATATTTGAACCGGTAGAAGAGTCCGACTGGGTAAGTCCTATGGTTGTGTAGGAGAAGAAACAAAAGGGTGAAATTCACATCTGTGTCGATCTCAAAAAGCTCAATGATGCATGTGTCAATGATCCCTTTTTGACACATTTTACAGACGAGGTACTAGAAAATGTGGGAGGACATGAAGCCTACTTATTCACAGATAGTTTCTCGGGTTACCACTAGATTAAGATTATGCTAGAGGATAGGAGTAAGACAAATTTCTCCACCGAGTGGGGCTGTTTTCAGTATAAGATGATGCCCTTTGGACTAAAGAACGTGCCAATGATATTCTCCCGCATTGTGGTAGCTGCATTCAAAGAGTTTATACACAAGTTCTTAGAGGTATATCTTGATTATTGGACCGTATTTTGGCTAGTTAAGAAACATACCATGAGCTTACGGTTAATGTTAGATACTTACTGATGGCACCAAATTGTGCTTAATCTAAAGAAGTGTACTTTCGTCATCCCCTTTGGGAACCTGCTCAACCATGTGGTTTGTAAGCAAGGTTTGATGGTGGATCATACTCAATCTGCAAGCACCGCGAAGTGTTAAAAAACTACACACCACGCTGGGCACACTGGTTACTATTGGAAGTTCATAAAAAGCTACGTGAAAATCACGGCACCAATGGAACAGTTGCTGAAAAAGGATGCTACGTATTGCTGGAATGAGGAATGCAACAGAAGTCTGGAAACACTTAAGGAAAAGATGGCATCAACCCCTATATTGGTCTTTCTGAAATGGGATATTGAATTTCATGTGCATGTTGACGCGTTGTGTATTGCATTGGGCATAGTACTCACTCAAGAAGGAGCGGAGGGAATTGGTCATCTGATCGTGTTCGCAAGTTGGCGACTGTCAAATGTTGAGAAGAACTACTCCACTACTGAGCGAGAAGGATTGGCGATGGCATACGCGCTCTAGAAATACCACCAATATCTCCTCATAGGACACTTTAAGATGTATACTAACCACTCAGCACTAAAATACCTAGTGAATAAGCCTGTGATGGGAGGCGCATTTGCAGGTCATCGTAAAGCTCGAACGTTTGAACACATGCCCAGACCACCTATCTTGAATTGACAATGGCGAAGAGCCCACAAACTTGGAGGAAGGACTATCAAATGAACAGCGGTATGCAGTGTGCGTCACAGATGTCCATTTTGGGGACATAATCCACTTCTTAACCACAAGAACTATGCCGCAGGGATATTCCATTCAGTAAAAGAAAAAATTGTAATATGCACAGTAGACTTTACTGTTATTTTAGGACACCTCTACAAGATGGGAAACAACAAAATATTACGCAGATATGTACCTGAATTCAAGCAAGGACAGGTCCTGGTCGAAGCACATGGAGGGGTTGTTAGAGGACATTATGCGGGTTGCGCCACAGCACAAAAGATTCCTCGTGAAAGACTATGGTGGCCAACTCTACGTCAAGGCTCAAAAGCATACTGTCAAGCTTGCGACGTATGTTAATGGACTGGGAAACCATCGTGAAGGGAAGAAATTCCGCTCAATCCAAAAATGACACTGCAACTGTACGAGAAGTGGGTAATCGACTTTGTGGGACCTATTGCACCTCAAGGGAAGACTGGTGTGCACTATATCATCACTGCAACATAATATTTGACTCAGCGGGCAGAAGCACAGCCGATTAAAGGCTGCATGGCTACTAGAAGAGCAAAATTCTTGTTCGAAAATGTGTTGACACGGTTTGGATGTCCCAAAATTCTAATGAGCGAATGGGGAATGAAATTTATGAATGAAATAATCAATGCACTCATGGAGGAATTTTAGATATATTATCAACAGAGTACGCCATACCATCTGCAAGAAAATGGGACCATCGAAGTGTTCAAAACATTTTTGGAGACTACACTGACTAAGGTCTATAATGCACAACGAAACGATTGGGACTTGCACATCCCTATTGTGTGATGAGCCTACTGAACCAGGTGCAAGAAGTTGATGGGCCAAATACCTTTTCGGTTAGTCTATGGTAAGGAAGTCATTATGCCCATGGAACATATTGTACCTAGTTTGCGAATTGCAGCAATAAAAGCATGGCCGACTGCGGGGCTTTGGAGGAACGACTCGCGCAACTGGAGGAACTTGAGGAGGAACCGTTTTTGGCTGGATTCCATCAGTAAGTACAAAAATAGCAAGAGAAAGGGTGGCATGATCTCCATATCAAGGTGCGCACTTTCAAGTAGAATGATCTAGTATTACTGTATGAGAGCAAGTTCAAGAAATTCCTTGACAAGCTCCAAATGCATTGGTTGGGTCCCTATGTAGTCAAAGACGTTATAGACAGAGGCGCGGTCCAGCTTGCTAGGCTCAATGGAGACCCCTTCCCTGGACGAGTAAATGGCAGTCACCTAAAGCTCTACATGGGTGGGCTGACTGCCTGACTAATCGACCGAAGGACAGTCTCATCACTTCAGTTAGTTGAAAGAGAGTGTGGGATGATAAAGCAGTCTGGGGGGAAGCCGCGCGACCACCAGGGTGCACGTGGATATGGTCTATCACAAGGATCACAGTTGCACAAAAAGGGATGCACTACTATTTTCACAAGTAGACAGGATACCATTGTTGTCATTATTCCTGAAAAGATGTCTGAGTTATGGCAAAAGGGAGCGGGCGGCGAGCACTTAAGAGACAAGGTACGAATCGGATATGGAACAACTTGCCACAGGCTTACCATGAGAACACTGGAAAAGGCGAGAGCTAATGAATTTGAATTTTGAAACCCTTATGAATCATAGGGAGGCCTTCATTGAACAAGCTATGCTTCTGAGAACCTTAAGCTACTGTGCTTTCCCACTACTATGAAACTCTTCATTATCTACACTCAAGGAGTAAGGCCAAGAGTTGTGCTATGGCCAAAGATGTCGGGCTTTCTGAAGAATATGATGTGGACAGTTGTGGGCGCCACGCAAAGTTCAACATCGACAGGAGGGGATGTGTTGGAAGTTTATAGACACGAAGTATAACTGGTCTGAGTGCCTTCGCCTTACCCATGGGTTGGTCGACGAACCATAAAGGATAAAGGACAAGCTATGAATATGGAGCCAATTGGTGAATTGTAGTTAAAAAGTTGTCTTTGGTGTATCTTGAAGATTCGGATCTCGTGGACAACAATAATGGTATTTTAAAATTGCAACACAAGTCGTAGCAGACAATGCGAAGTAAAGATACGAATTTAGAAATTGGTTGTGTTGGTACAAGGTGGTCCTGTATGCGGCACCCCCACTAGATCTAAAATCCTATGAGGGAGTGTTCTATGTTAATCGAGCAGATTAGAATGAGCATTATCGGCTGCAAGAATTGGTAGAACCCACGAAGCAAGAGATGGAAGCAGCGTTGTAGAAATCGAAGGAGTAGTAGAACGAAGGACGTCACTCACGAGAGGTGAACCATGAAGCCCAGGCAACGTGTCTCACTGCATTAACGAGTGACTTGGGATGAGTCACGATGATTGCGTTGGGGGCCTATTAGGTAGCGGAGGTCTCATGTAATAGTTTTGGGGCATATAACCTATAAACTAGGATAAAAATATTGTAAAAACTCTGAAATATGTAGAGCATGGAATGTAATAGATTGAGTCAAACAGTTGTCTTCTCAAGAGATAATATAGAATAATAGGAATTAAGTCGGCTTTTCCATGGTCCATGAACCATGGGAATGTAAATATAGAGCGAGGCTTTATGGGTAGAAAGTTAGCTTTTTGATATGTACTTCTGGATCTAAAGTATAATGGGTTTTTGAGGAGCAAAGTCTTGAAGCGTCTATAAATCTAAGTCAAGGGTGGTGGTAGGTAGATAGAGGCTCTGCAGCTGTGTGCACAGAGGCCTGGTAGAGTTTGCAGCTATGTGCATGGACCCCTGCAACTAAGTGCGTAGGGTGGATCTAGATGTATTGGTGAAGGAATCAAATAAGGATAAGTTGATTCTGAAATTCTGTGTAAAACCTGAATTATTGCGGACCTGGCTAATTTATATAACTATTTGATCTATGTGCGTATGCTTATGTTATGAGTTTATGAAAATTTGTATTTTACTTGGGTGCATGAACTGGTTATTTCTGTCAAATGCTTGCTTAAAGACCATCTAAAGTAGATCGAATCTATAACAACACATTAGTAAGTTTTAAGGGGTTCCTAGGTCTGGATCTGCATAGGGCAGAGTGGCACGAAGCCACAAAATGGTGCGCAACCTCTCTAGACCACATCAATACATCCCAATGGCACAGAAACTTGGTTCCAACACCCTCCCCTACTACCTCAAGTGAGACCTCAGTCCGCACTCCACGAGCTATTGCCGAAAGGGCCAGTAACTGCAGGATTTGTTTGGCTAAATAACTCTTCTGAACCTGTGTCAGGCCCATATAAGCCAGTAGTCATATCAACTCTAGAGGTCCTTCGCATATGTCCTTCATAACGAAAGGCTATACTATGATTTTGGATGCTATGTATCCCTCAAATGGTCAAATTATTATCTTTGATGTCAATAAATCACCCTCTCCACATCTCCCCTCATTACTATGTTTCTAAATATTAATGTCCATCAAGAATGTCATTATTCAACATCACATTGTCAATAAAGTCTTATCTACATGCATGGTTTCTTCCTAAGTCTAGTGAAAGATTAGATGACCTGATCTCATACAATTTACAATTACCTTACGAACGTATGATGGTCCCCCCTCACAACGTATGATGGTCTCATGTTAGGTCATGGCTACATATGCCATGAAGGTGGTATGTTCATCATTATACTTCACCATGAGCTTCCCTCACAATGGGAATATTTTCACCATAGATTTTAAAAAATCATATACTATGATCTTAAAACTTTGGTTACTCCTTAGAATTACATTTCCTCTACGATTTGGAACTAGATCATCCCTTCACCACTAGGAATCAAGCGAGGGTATACAAAGACTCCACACTACATGCAACTTACTATGGCCTATAACTTGTATTTAACATGATAGGCTCCTCTCAAGTTTTCATGGTATTTAAATCCCGAGCCTCTTAGAGGACTAGGTTCTCCTTTTTTTGGGCTAGCTATTTAGCAATATGCACTTGCAACTTCAATTTCTATGACTAGGGGAGTCCCCCTTGTTCACTACCCCTTTGGCTAGTTAATACATCTCTTATTCCCACCGCTAATAGTGGTTAGTAAACTAGTTATGGCCCTATTGAACATGTCAAATATCACGTGATTCCAGTTTGGTACATGGATCCTCCAACTCCTACCTCGCACTCTTAATTATAGCATTATTTTTCCTTCACACCCATTCTAGATTTTCTTATGTCCCTTTTTCCTGCCTGAGTCTGCTCCTACTAGGAAATAATTTAGAAAGGGGGGAAGACTATGAAGAAAGGAGGCATTAAAAAGATAACTGAAGTTGTGGCCACCTGAACCATCATATTAAGGCCTCAAACTCTATGTTCTTTGTGTAAGATTCATGGCCATGCTAAGAACACCTATCCTACTATTATTAAGATTAAGGAGCTTATAAATTTTAATGAAATGGAACTAAACCCTTCCATTCTAGTGTTACATGTCACTCTTCGTGACTCATTCAAGCACAACAAATATATATGCACAAATTAACCTTTCACTTTGTGTGGCATATATGATCATTACTCTCATTACTTCCATCATCTTCCACACTTTTTTGGTATGCTTGTCATCATGTGGGAGTTGAAAAGCACTTGCAGTCGATTCTATTGTAATTTTGAACCTTGGTGCAGGTCCTACACTAAGATAGAAGCCTACTCAACCTATCATTGAGATTGGTCCTCCTAATGTGGAAATGGTTGAGAAAAATATGAAAATCCTTTACATTTCATTTACAATTGGATTGATATCTATGAAACTCACTCTAGAATTTTATTGAGAACATAAAAAAATGCCTTCTAGGTCATGTTATGATTCAATCTAAACATTCGTGGAACTTCCTTCCACTAGTCTTCAATATATTCTATAAAGGTCATAAATTTGAACCATGTTTCTCATTCCCATGGTGATGATTCAATATTCACTTCATTTTCCACATCAAGTGGAGCCTGTGGAGCACTTGGAAAGTATGCTTTTGACAAGCAATTTAGTGGTTTTTCAATAATAATTGTAACCTTTTCTTGCATTGTGAATTCAAAGAAGATAAAGGATTTTAATAAAATGTCCAAGAATTGACAAAGGAAGTTCAATTATTAATAATTGTCGTTTTTTATGTAGGAAGACGTGGAAGCAAGGAGTTGTTGTCCAAAAGCGAGAAGCAGAGGAAGAATAACTGCTGTCCCTCCAGAGGGGAACCAGATGCGAACAAGATCGAGCAAATCAGAGCTGAATAGTCCAGGAAAAGAATGCGGGATACCGATTTGGCGAACACGAGAAAGAAAAGAGAAGGATTAACCGATTGGCGAATCCCTCAGGATCTTCGATCCTGAGGGATCGCTGTTTTACTTATCTTTGATTATCTAGATACCTCCGTCATTACTTTTATATAAAGGAACAGCGTCATTGAGCAAAGGAGACTACTGTTTTTATAATTTTAAGTTTCAGAACAAACTTTGATCATCGAGTCTCACTGAGACCTGGTTTTGTTATACTTTTATTGATGCGATTAATATAAGAGACTTGGTGTTTATTTCATCTCTGCGTCTGGAGTAACCTAAGGCGGTGTACCATTGGCAGCTAAGGGGCCGGCTCTGAAGGACACTTGCTTTTGTATCATTATACGGTGATTTGTGTGTGGTTTGTTTATCTTTATTACTTAGTAATCTGATACATTTTCGTATGATATGCTATGCTCTGTTATGATAAATATATGAATGATTTCTCCATGTAATGGTTCTGCACTGTACAATTGGATCTCTTCAAGGTTGAATTGCATCTTTAATCAGCTATTTCTGTAACAGAGTGTCCGTATGAATGTTACTTTCATTGGATCCATGTGAAATAATATTTGTGGGACTTGAAAGTAACGTTACTCTGTTTAGCAACATAGTTATATCATTCATCATTCTCAGATTGCTATATTAGTATAGAACATGTACATACGGTTGATGCTTGTTGTTCCATAATTCATCAAGGATTGCTATTCCATTTTATTACTGCTGTTCCATTTTACAGCTGCTCCATTTCCATTTTGCTATTCCATTTTATTATTGTTGTTCCATTTTACTGTTGTTCCATTTACTGTCGTTCCATTTCCATTTTGCTGTTCCATTTTACCTTCTGTCGTTTTATTTACCTGCCTTTGTTGTTTTGGTGTGAGAGAAGGTCTAAGGCTATAGTGAGCCTTAGCAAGACGCTGCCTAGCTCCCAGACCTATAATTCCATGCTCTAATTTCCTTTCTTTATCAGTTTCTAGAGGGATGGGTTATTGCTTCCGTACCCTTGACTGATCAACTGTCTTGTGTGATTCTATCTTTTAGATTAGTTTAGTTACAGCTTAGCATATGTTTCCTTTTGTATCTTTTGAACACTATACTACTAAGCATTACTCAGACAAATAGCCTCAGATTGAGCTACTCTTTGCAATAACAAAACGTTCCCGGATTGATTTATTAATGTGGAATAATTAGAGGTGTGAGAGACCCTAGTTATAGCTCTACATTTTGGCGTCGTTGCCGGGGAAGGAGTATAGCCATTTGCCCTTTACAGAGTAGTGCGCAAATCTGCTAGGGGGGAGTTGGATCTTAAAAATGGAAGGTAAGAACCTGCGTATGGAGCATGTAAAAGCCCTGCTCCATCGTCCGCTCTCTTAGCAGAATTGCTGGTTGAATAGGATTTAGTAGCTTTTAGAGTGCATGACTAAGCAGAAAAAGCTAGAAAATAATATCAAACCTCCAGCCAAACCTGAAAAAGCCAAAGGACCGGTGACCCATGGCCGAACAACCTTCATAGACGAAATCTATAAGAAAACTAAATCTCAGCCGTCGGTAGGCCTCAGAAAGATTAATTCTAAACAACCTACTAGCTCCCTTCAGGCCACATCATCACCATCTGGAGCCTTTGCTGAGGTGCATAGTCAGACTAATGAACAGGACTTTCAAGAAATTGAAAATTCTGTGTCATAACGACTGCAAGAAGGGAATTTAAGCAACCTTTGTGAAGGAGAAGGGGAAACAGGGGAAATAGGAGAACGAAGGTCTCCTTCTAGGATAATCCCACTATTAAACAACCCAGATAAGGGGAGCGCGGTCAAAGTTAATATTGAAGGCACCCCATTCCCTCAGATAGAAATTCCAGATAAGGGAAGTGCCATTAAAACAGTACCTGCCAAGGCCATTCCTTCTCAACCTAGGAACACCCTCCTAGAAATTCCGGAAGGTTATTGGCACATATTTGATCCTATGGTGCAGAATCAGCCAAACACTCAAACTTCTACATTACAATATCCTATAGTAGATTCTGCTGCAAATGCACCCATGAAAGCGATCCCTCTTCAACACATCCCGACGTTTCATGGACTTACATCAGAGGACCCCGATGCGTTCTTATTTGAATTCGATGCGCTATGTAGAGGATATGATTACACCACTAACCCCCAGAAATTAAAATTGTTCCCCTCCACTTTGAAAGGAGCAACTCTGAGATGGTTTATGGGTTTAGGTGGTGGAGTCATAAATAACTGGGAGCAAATGAAAGAATCTTTTCTCAAGAAATATCAGGATTACTGTAGGTCGAGAGAACTAAAAGATGAAATTTTCCAAATGACGGCCAGACCAAATGAAACTTTAGAGGAATACGTAGAATGTTTCCAGTACAATTTATAGAGATCCCCCTATGCATCACTACCTCTGCCTGATAATGTGTTGAAAACTGCATTGATTAGAGGCATGAAAGAACAGTGGATTGAAACATTGAATATCATGGGAAAAGGGGATATTTATCGAGACAATTTTGCTGACATCATTGATTTATGCATCAGGAGTTCAAGAGGCAGCACAAGGATAAAACAAACAGAATATGATCGGTTTGTTAGAGATAACAAAATATCAACAGAAGGAGTAACACGTGTAGAACTTGGGAACTTATTAGAAAATTTTAAAACTGATATTCTGTGGACATTAACTACACAGCTTGATATTGTGCAGGCTAAACAAAAGAAGATGGAGGCGGAACAAAATCTGGCGATTTTCTGCCCCCGATGTAGAAGAAAACATAGCCACAAGGAATTTCCACTAGATGCAATTCAAACATGTGCTATCTGTACGGAAGATCACCTTACTGAGAGCTGCCCCTCATTTCCTGGATTGAAGGTAGTATACAAGGAAGTGGAAGAAGAACCAGAGCCAGCATACTTTGTTAACTAGCGTCGCCAATGGCAACCTAGGCAATCCGGTATGTTTTCAGACCCAACTTCTTCTTTCCAGCCTCCGCAGTATAATGCTCAGCAATATGGTATGTGGCAAAACCAATCTACACCCCCATTTCCGAATTGGTCATCACAGCCGTTTCCTTCTCCAAATCCATGGATGAATCAAACAGGCCAATTCGACTGGCCAAATTTTCCTTACACCCCACCATATTGGCAGAATAACTCATATCCTCCACAATGGATTCCCCCTACTTCACAAGGTTCACCCTGGCAGAAAAATTGGCCAAAATTGACATATCAGCCAACAGGAACTATTCCACTCCCTCAACCGACTCTGCCAGCCTTACAACAAAACCCCAGTCTAGTCTGAGACCGCAACTCCCAGCCCAACCCAATCCCAACCCCAATAATAGACCGGTCCAATCCCTCCAAATCATAGAAACATCAGAAATCGAACCTGACCTAAGGGAGTGTAATGATCTTCAGTTAAGATCTGGTCGTATAATAGAAACAGAGGGAGACAAAACAGTTCACATTGAAGATCAGTTACCAATAGAACAACCGTTACAACAAGAAGGTGTAAATAAGGAACAAACCCATCATCAAGCAAGTACATCCTCTCCTCCTTTCCCAGAACGATTAGTCATACCACGACCGGTACAATATCCAGACTTTGACATTCTGGGAGAGTTACAAAACCTGTACATAAAAATTCCATTCCTCTAAGCCATTCAAGACATTCCTATATACGCAAAAACTATAAAAGAACTATGCATAAAAAAATCAAGGAGGAATACAACCACTAACCCAAGAGTCCAAGTAGTCGGTACTTTATCTGACTTGTTATCAGGAAAAGAGATACCCATCAAATACGAAGATCCCGGAAATCCAATTGTAATTGTCCAAATCTATGGTCAAACCCTGACTAACGCTTTAGTTGATCTAGGAGCTGCAATCAATATTTTGACTACCTCTACCTGCCAAAAGCTTGGAATTACATCAGTAGAACCTACTTCTACTTTGCTAGAATTGGCAGACCGATCTGTAGTTCGACCGGAAGGTACTCTATACGATGTCATGGTTTCTGTAGATTCCTGGGAATATCCAACCGATTTCCTGATAATTAATCCCAAAACCCGACTGGATGGGCATCCGCTAATACTAGGAAGACCTTGGCTTGCTACTGTCGATGCCTATATTGGTTGTCGGCAGGGAAACATGACCATAACTAAAGGACCAGACGTTAAAAATCTAGTTCTATATCCTCCAGCACAGCCAAGCCTTCCAATGATCAAAACTAATCAGTATCCTGTGTCATACCT
>APFE031304923.1:0-29682 GCA_000404065.3 Pinus taeda | reverse complement strand
AGGCAAAAGTTCTTGCAAGTTGTCTTGATCTTGTTGAAAGCTGATGGCTTCAGATGATTCCTTGTAGACATACCCTTTTCAAAATTCCCACTTGTATTTCAAAACCCATTGAATAATATTAAATTGTTTAGCTTCAGTAGTTTCATAGCACGCTACGAAACTACTGTGTTATTCCAAAAGACACAGTTTCAACCAAAATTTTTCCATTTTGAGCCTTTTGCTATCTTGAAATGTTTCTTTTCATGTGCCTTGAAGCTTTTCAAATTGAATATATATATGGACCCCCTTCTTCAAGCTATGTATGCAATATGCAACCTTGGCATTTGTGAAAGAATCTTCAAGTATCAAGGAAGAAGAGATGTATGCCAATTATTGGCAATGAAGACAACGTCCTCCTCATAAGGTCTACTAAGGTGTTCACTGTTTTGCTCTGATTTAAAGATTCTTCAGTTGTTGCCACATCTACACAAGGCAGAATGCAGTCAAGGGCGGTATCTTCTATTGAAGGTGCTTTAGTGTGAACATTTTTCCCATTCTTTCCATATGCCTCCACATAACATCAATTAGGAATATCTGTTGTGCCAACCATTAATGAGAGATTACACACGGGATTCCGGAGAGCTACAGTAACAAACCTATCTAGTGCCTAGTCAATTAAATGGGTTGCAATAATTCCTTCAGTTATCTGAGATTTCCTCAGAATACCATTTGGATCACATGTCACAAACCAACCAATCTGCCAAACAGGAACCATCCATTTCTTCGATATGCTCCCAAGAGTAATTACTTTTAGCTGTCTCTACAAACTTATCCAAATGATCATGGGTAAAAGTAGTGCCGCATGGGTTGCTTGGATTGATAATAACCATTTCCACTGTGTTGCTGTTTGCAATTGTATGAAGTTGATCTAGATTGATCTCCCAACCCCTTTCTGGAACTAAATCATAATGCCTTGCTTCAATGCATTTGTATGCCATTAATGCTTCATTTGTTGGAAATCCTGGTCTTGGGAGGAGAATATTTACGCCTTCATGAGCCAAAACTGAGAGAACCAAATCAATTGCTTGTAAACAGCCAGAAATCAGATAAACATCATCCTTAGACAGCTTAAAGGGCAACCCGTAAGAAATATAATCTGCAACCACAACATCGTTATCTCTTGATACATGCCTCCAGAAGTTGAATAGCTATGTATTAAAGAATGAAATGTATATGTATTAGGGTGATATCCCAAGGCAGTCATCTTCTTGTAAGCTTTCTGGGCATCATTCATTAGGTGTGCCTTGCAGAAGAAGTGGATGATTGAATTCCAATCATGTGTCCCAACAATAACTTGTTGGTTGTCATGGAATTCATCTAACAAACGGGCCACCAAAATCGGTTTACTTTCCTTTGCAACTTCATTGATTTGTGATTGACATCTATTACTAAAGAAAAATACCTTTGCCTCTCTCTTCTCCTTGAAGAGGTCCAGAGCACCATACAGATTCTTATTTGCAAAACGTGACTCAATAAGAGCATCATAACAGCTCCCATCAAGCTGAAGCCCTGCTTTCCTGACCTCCTTGAGCAGTGTAGAGACCTCCATCGGTCGCTGGGCTTTACAATAAGCTTTCAAGAGAGAAGAGTAAACCCCAATACCAACTGGAATCATGGTTGCATCATCTCTTCAATAATATCATGTGTCGGTTCTCCATGACTACTAACTTCGACCAGGGACTGTGCTTGTAACTTCTCAGCCTTGAAAGGCATCGGAGAACAAATGTGCTCCTTTCCGTCTTCCATCGATGTAGCATAGCCTTGTGAGCCCTTAGAAATGGTGGCCAACACCGACTTGGCTACAACTAGTGAGTTCCAAACTGCTTTCGCACATTTTAGCATATCTAATATAAGCTTTCTTTAGTTTTTTCAATTCTTTTCTCGTGCCATTGCTCTCATAAATTTGGGCCATTAGAGCAATTGAATTAGCATCAACCTTCACCCTCACTCTAGTCATCAGCTCAATAACTAACACCAACCCAACAATGTTCCAGTAAATACTATAAATTGGATTCAACTTCTGATGAGAAATCCATATTAATCAGGAGAGAAACTGCTTTCTTCAGAGTCACTAGAAAAATCAGAAGCCCTATCTGTTGAATCTGGCACCACTCCCTCAACTTGTGCATTATCCTTGCTTTTTGACTGAACTGATATGTCTTCCGCATAGTTATGCAGCCTCCTTCATAAACCACTGGTGAAATATTTTTATACAATACCATAGCAAACCCAAGGTAAGGCATCCTAGCCATGAAAATCGGTATACTGCAGAGTTAATGATAAGAGAATAACCAAAAAGAGGAAACAAGCCCCAAGCAAACATGTAAGGAACGTAGAGGACTATTAAAAGCTTAGTAAGGATAGGTGTCACAATTTCTTGAAACACCCACAGACCACGCAAACAAGAAAATCCATCTGCTCTGACTTGGTCAAATTTGATACGCCATCTGTCAACAGTGCCATCTGACCTAGCATTACTAGTCTTGTCCAAATCTTGAGAAATATGTGTCCCAATGCCCAATCTTGATAAAGAAGGAACACAGGACTTTCATTGATGGGTACACGCAAAGGCACTATCACCAATAGCTCAAATAATAGTCCAATAAGAACAGGGATAACAAAGATCCACAAAGACAACAGAATGAAGCCTTAGACCACAATCATGGACCACATTAAAACTTCGTTAATAATATATTTCAAGTTATGTGACTTTAGATAATCAACAACATATCCAATTCCAGCTACAACAACTCAAATAATATAGCATCCAATGTTGAAGGCATAAAGATCATTGCATTTGATCCCATGTGTAATAAGAAACCGAGGAATGGAAGTAAACAATGCCCAGCCAAGAGAAACATGTACCACCACTAAGGCTAAGTTGAAGGAAAGTAAAGTGAGCCATGCCCAAAATAATAGTAACACAATGCATAGAACAAACATGTACTCTTCAGACTCTGCTGAGTTGTCCCCCTCAAACTCTTCTGCACCTTCCACACTTGATGCAGAGTTTTCACGCACTATCCTGTTGTCATTCCCAACTGCTAGAAGAGCTAACCTGTTCTGGTTCAGCTTTTGGGCAACACCACGATGAATATCATGCAATATTTCTTGTCTTCCACGCTCAGTAATCTCAGTGCCTTGTCCATTGTTAAGGGCTCATCCAACTATAGATAAGAGAACAACCTTTGACAAACAATCGCACTGATGTGAACAATTTAGAAGTTTTTCTTGAGTGATAACAGTGGCTCCACTTGGGATAGTGTGCTCCTGTAGTACACTAAGAACTCGCAGGTCCAGTGCTTTATCCTCTTATGACAAATGGAAATTTGCTTGAAAAGCATCCCCTTTAAGCTTCTTGGGCCTTCACCTCAAGCTTGAGTTTGATGATCACTGTAGGAGAGAGAAGTCTATATCTACTAAAAAAACTGCTCAGTCAACCTTGAGCTTATTTGCATTTTCCTACCTACTTACCCTATCAGATGCAAGCTCCACTTGTAGCTCAAGCAACATGATATTTCCAATAAAGCCAATCAATTGTCCTTTCTAATATTGGAGGCTCTTGACTGCATTCAACGTCAAAATAACCATGATAGTGAGACGACAAAATCAACTTATAATGTATATGATCTTCATAATGCAAATGAAATTGAAATACTGATCTGCAAAACTTTTCCATGTATTCATTTATAGGGTCAAAGAGAACATGGTTATTTTGATAATCATCATAACATTCTATCTCTTCAGACAACTGATCCTCAGGCACACAAAATTCCTTTGATGTGCTATCTGATTGCCTTTCTACATGATTCCCATAGACAATGTAATTTTCTTCACTATTGTGATCATCCTTTGAAGTAAGCTGCTGCAAGGAATTACAAAATTGAACAACCTTTTCCTCTACCTGAGGGCTATAAAAGCTATTTTCCAGTACTTCTTCTTGATGTTTGCAATCAATTTCATACTCATAATGATCTGAAGCCTAACAAATCTACTGCATCTCTACATCAATCTCAGAGGATGTGATATGGTTTTCATAAGTAAACCCCTGCTGATCTTCATGCTGCATTTCATGAGATGTTATACTTTCTTCTTGGTGTTGAAATGCATTGTTATGAAGAGCCCTAAACTTTCTTCATCCATAAATTCATCATCATCATAACAATCCTCCAAGTAGTGAATAAGACTTAAAGAATGTCTACAACAATATTTGAGCAACAATAAGGAAGGATAACATTCTTTATACATCTCATAGAATTCATCATGAAAAATAGCAAGCGAATATATTGAACCATTTTCCAAACTTTTATACCAAGACCATGCTTTTCCTTCTAAAGTGGTCATAAACATCCTCATGAGACAATCCTCAGGAAACTGAGCCTTAAGATTGCGTACATGCATATGAAACCTAACCAAATGAAGAGCAACATTGTCTTTCTTTTCATCTTTGAATATCGAAAGATCCTCTAACCAATCAACCTTTGGCATAGGATTTGGAAAACTAGGGATATGAGACGATTCATAGGAGCATACCTGGCATTCATTCTTGCAGTGGAACTCATATTGAAACTTCATCAAGCTATTGATATTATAGAAGTGGAGTCACCTTCCAATTTGTTATTTGATGTGTGGAGTCACCAAGGTAGTTTTGCAACCTCAAAATGATGTCTGAGCTCCTGCTACCTTCAGAAGTTCAGCCTCTTAATTTCAGGAATGAATAGACTTCAGGCTCCTGGCAGATGCACCAAAATGTTATCTCAAAATCTGACCCTGGAAGGCTGCAGACCAGGAATACCTCAAGTAACTATTTCAAACCTACTTTAGGCTGAGGCTTAGCCTCCTCAACCTGAGAGGGCTCTCTCAAAAGGGTTAATGATTTTGATTATAGTTAAGATGGCTAACTCTTGTGATACAAATGTAAAAATATGAATGGTGGAAACACATTTAGCAACTATCCATTGGGCTTATGGAGTCAACATCATTTTAGTATGCAATGGTATTAACCTTACGTAGAAGTCAGGGCATTCAACATTTAACAAATTCAGAACATACTAACTCAAATAGGACCACATAGCCTACGAATGTATAAAGAAGTTAAAGCACCTTAAGTGAATTCTAAGTGATTACACATTCATACCACTGCAAATATTAGGAAAAGAACAATACCACATATTCTGAACATCAAATCCCTCATGAATCCTGAGAAGCAAAGCCAAACTTGTATTACCAAAACAGAGTATTACATAAGCCAAATATCAGAGTTTTTTTTCATAAATTTTCCAACCCTTTATACATTTCTCTTTCTCCTATTTATAGAGCTCTTCTACCTAACTAAGATTCCTCCTCAAGCATGAGGGGAACTCACATTTTCTTTATCATGACACCTATTAACCTTTAAAACTAACTAATAAATACAACTGACTGCTAACTAGCAGTTTAAGAGACCTAAGACAATTAGGATTCTAATTCTACATCATGCTGAGCATAGCATTTATTACAATCAAGATTTGTTCTCTACCAAGTGGTCTCTGTGGTAGGTGTTTGTAGCTACCTGCTGGCCTTTGATGTCGTATCCCAAATATAACAGATTTCCACATCCTTAATATGTTGTCCACCGTTTTCATATGTGAAGGCAAAAGTTCTTGCAGGCTGTCTTGATCTTGTTGAAAGTTGATGGCTTCAGATGATTCCTTGTAGACATACCCTTTTCAAAATTCCCGCTTGTTTTTCAAAACCCGTTGACTGATATTAAATTGTTTAGCTTTAGCAGTTTCGTAGCGCGCTACGAAACTGCTGTGCGTTAGTCCTCATCTTCAAAAGTTTCGTAGTGCGCTACGGAACTGCTGTGTTATTCCAAAAGACACAGTTTCAACCAAAATTTTGCCATTTTGAGCCTTTTTCTATCTTGAAATGTTTTCATGTGCCTTGAAGCTTTTCAAACTGAATATATATATGGACCCCCTTCTTCAAGGTATGTACGCAATATGCAACCTTGGCATTTATGAAAAAATCTTCAAGTATCAAGGAAGAAGAGATGTATGCCAATTATTGGCAATGAAGACAACGTCCTCCTCATAAGGTCTACTAAAGTGTTCACTGTTTTGCTTTGATTTAAAGATTGTTTAGCTGTTGCCACATCTACACAAGGCAGAATGCGGTCAAGGATGATATCTTCTATTGAAGGTGCTTTAGTGTGAACATTTTTCCCATTCTTTCCATATGCCTCCACATAACATCAATTAGGAATATCTGTTGTGCCAACCATTAATGAGAGATTACACATGGGATTCCGGATAGCTGCAGCAACAAACCTATCTGGTGCCTAGTCAATTAAATGGGTTGCAATAATGCCTTTAGTTATCTGAGATTTCCTCAGAATACCATCTGGATCACATGTCACAAACCAACCAATCTGCTAAACAGGAACCATCCATTTCCAATATGCTCCCAAGAGTAATTATTTTTAGTTGTCTCTGCAACCTTAGCCAACTGATCATGGGTAAAATTAGTGCTGCATTGGTTGCTTGGATTGATAATAACCATTGTCACTGTGTTGTTGTCTGCAATTGTATGAAGTTGATCTAGATTGATCTCCCAACCCCTTTCTGGAACTAAATCATAATGCCTTGCTTCAATGCCTTTGTATGCCATTAATGCTTCATATGTTGGAAATCCTGGTCTTGGGAGGAGAATATTTGCGCCTTCACGAGCCAAAACTGAGAGAACCAAATCAATTTCTTGTAAACAGCCACAAATCAAATAAACATCATCCTTAGACAACTTAAAGGGCAACCCATAAGAAAGATAATCTGCAACCACAACATTGTTATCTCCTGATAC
Organism: Pinus taeda; assembly: GCA_000404065.3. Lineage (NCBI taxonomy): Eukaryota > Viridiplantae > Streptophyta > Pinopsida > Pinales > Pinaceae > Pinus > Pinus taeda. The sequence continues at coordinate 22,803 of APFE031304923.1, read as the reverse complement.
ATGCCTCCAGAAGTCGAATAGCTATGTATTAAAGAATGAAATGTATATGTATTAGGGTGATATCCCAAGGCTGTCATCTTCTTGTAAGCTTTCTGGGCATCATTCATTAGGTGTGCCTTGTAGAAGAAGTGGATGATTGAATTCCAATCATGTGTCCCAGTAGTAACTTGTTGGTTTTCATGGAATTCATCTAACAAACGGGCCACCAAAATTGGTTTACTTTCCTTTGCAACTTCATTGATTTGTGTTTGACAGCTATTACTAAAGGAAAAGACCTTTGCCTCTCTCTTCTCCTTGAAGAGGTCCAGAGCACCATACAGATTCTTATTTGCAAAATGTGACTCAATAAGAGCATCATAACAGCTCCCATCAAGCTGAATCCCTGCTTTCCTGACCTCCTTGAGCAGTGCAAAGACCTCTATCGTTCGTTGGGCTTTACAATAAGCTTTCAAGAGAGAAGAGTAAACCCCAATACCAACTGGAATCACAGTTGCATTCATCTCTTCAATAATATCATGTGCTGGTTCTCCATGACTGCTGACTTCAACAAGGGATTGTGCTTGTAACTTCCCAGCCTTGAAAGGCATCGGGGAACAAATGTGCTCCTTTCCATCTTCCATCGATGTAGCATAGCCTTGTGAACCCTTAGAAATGGTGGCCAACACTGACTTGGCTACAACTAGTGAGTTCCAAACTGCTTTCGCGCGTTTTAGCATATCTAATATAAGCTTTCTTTAGTTTTTTCAATTCTTTTCTCCTGCCATTGCTCTCATAAATTTGGTCCATTAGAGCAGTTGAATTAGCATCAACCTTCACCCTCACTCTAGTCATCAGCTCAATAACTGAGACCAACCTAGTAATATTCTAGTAAATACTATAAATTGGATTCAAATTTTGATGAGCAATCCGTATTAATCAAAAGAGAAACTACTTTCTTCAGAGTCACTAGAAAAATCAGAAGCCCCATCTGTTGAATCTAGCACCACTCCCTCAACCTGTGCATTATCCTTGCTTTTTGACTGAACTGATATGTCTTCCCCATAGTTATGCAACCTCCTTCATAAACCACTGGTGAAATCTTTTTATACAATACCATAGCAAACCCAAGGTAAGGCATCCTGGCCATGCAAATCGGTATACTGCAGAGTTGATGATAAGAGAATAACCAAAAAGAGGAAACAGGCCCCGAGCAAACACGTAAGGAATGTAGAGGGCTGTCAAAAGCTTAGTAAGGATAGGTGTCACAATTTCTTGAAGCACCCACAGACCATGCAAACGAGAAAATCCATCTGCTCTGACTTGGTCAAATTTGATATGCCATCTGTCAACGGTGCCATCTGACCTAGCATTACTAGTCTTGTCCAGATCTTGAGAAATATGATTCCCAACGCCCAATCTTGATAAAGAAGGAACACCGGACTTTCATTGATGGGTACACGCAAAGGCACTATCACCAATAGCTCAAATAATAGTCCAATAAGAACAGGGATAACAAAGATCCACAAAGACAACAGAATGAAGCCTTAGACCACAATCATGGACCACATTAAAACTTGGTTAACAAGATATTTCAAGTTATGTGACTTTAGATAATCAACAACATATCCAATTCCAGCTACAACAGCTCAAATAATATAGCGTCCAATGTTGAAGGGATAAAGATCATTGCATTTGATCCCATGTGTAATAGGAAATTGGGGAATGGAAGTAAACAATGCCCGGCCAAGAAACAGGTACCACCACTAAGGCTGAGTTGAAGGAAAGTAAAGTGATCCATGCCCAAAATAAGAGTAACATAATGCGTAGAAAAAACATGTACTCTTCAGACTTTGCTGAGTTGTCCCCCTCAAACTCTTCTGCACCTTCCACACTTGATGCAGAGTTTTCACGCACTATCCTGTTGTCATTCCCAACTGCTGGAAGAGCTAACCTGTTCTGGTTCAGCTTTTGGGCAACACCACGATGAATATCATGCAATCTTTCTTGTCTTCCATGCTCAGTAATCTCAGTGCCTTGTCCATTGTTAAGGGTCCATCCAACTATAGAGCAAAGAACAACCTTTGACAAACAATCGCACTGATGTGAACAATTTAGAAGTTTTTCTTGAGTGATAACAAGACCAAGGGGAGTCTGTGGAACAGTAGTGGACTGAGAGCAGAATTTGTTTATGCAACCAATAAAATTGGTATTTTATATGTAATTGTATATGCCTTTGTTTTCAGTTTCAAAATTGTATGAAATAGTATAACAGTGGAAAGAGTAGGTTGGAGCCTACATTCAGAAGAGGTCAGTACCTCTTGGAAAGTTGGTGCTTTCTAACCTAAAGGGGTCAGTGCCTCCTATGAGTGGGTGCTCACAAACAAACTGATGTAATTAAGTAGGTTCTTAAATTACATCATAAACAAACAACAAATTGGTGGTTTTTTCCCTCTCGGTTTCCACATGAAAACATCGGTGTCAAAATGTGAATGTTTCTTATGTGATTGGTTGTATGAACTACGAATTCTTAAACTTTATGCTCACTTTCTTTATGAATAAATTATCTCATAAGTAACATAAAATAAAATGGACTAAAAGTATATTCAAGAAAATAATTAAGAATCTCACTATTACTAATTCACCCCCTCCCCCCTCTTAGTAATTCCTTATTCCAACATGGGGTTCATATGGATATGCCTTATTGACACACTCCTAGATACCCCAGACCTCTTGATTACTTGTCTGCTTTGTGGAGTATCCATATGAGGAGATATATGAGGCTCCACAATGGTGTGCACCACTACCCCAGATTTCAAACACCAAAAATCGCATATGAATTCAATGGGAAATATGAACCCCAATCCCGTTCCTAGATTTTATGATTTGCATCATTCCTCCACCACTAGATGTAGTTGGTATTGGATGCTTCATCCTCTTATGGGAAATCTAGCATCATTCAAGTAGTGGTGACTCTTGGTTGCAACACTTAAAAATTGTTCGTGACTATACATTCTCGTTTATGGAGTGTTGGGTGGATTTTCTCCTCTCATGTATCTTCACTTTATTCTCTATGTCTCTTCTTTGACATGTTGTGTTTTTCTCCATTAGCCTTCAATCCATGTTTCCATAATCCTAATGGAATATTCTTGGATTTTTGTTTTCCTAGGTAGTTGGCACCAAACTCATGTTTCTTCTATCTTTGTAGATGTAATAGAATCTACAAAATCATTGCATTTACTTATGCTTTCCTATATTGAGATCTAACAATCCTCTCATTATCTTCCTTACAATTTTCCAACTTATCTATTAAGGTCCTAAGTGTGTCCATCCAATTAAGAGAGTCTTCATCTTTACTCTTCTTGACAATTTTTTTGTTAATTTGGCAGCTCAAGGACAAATCCCTCCCTCGGACAACCTTCCTCATTGAGAATTACCCCTCCTAGTCTTTGGAAGAATTTAATTTGGTTAATGAAAAATGTATTTTTAATATGAAAACCCACTTGTGGACAAAAGTACATGTTGTATTTAAGAGAAATTGGACACCATTGCAAGAATTTAAATACAATTCAAGTTAGACTCATTTGGATGCCATCATTAGTATCAAGCATCTTATTTTTCTCTCTTCTTTGGTTTGGATCACATAGGTTTGAAGTTGGTTCATGAAAATTGGTTCATATAGGTCCAAAATTATAGGGTCCAGGCTCACACTTGTGAAAAGGAAAATTTGATTTTGGGTTGCAAGGTTGGAATGGGGAAATCTCAATTGTAGATGCACACATGAAAAGGTTCTCCTTGTGGCTCGAGAGCTACAACCGCACTAATGGTTACTAGCTCAGTGTGTTTGGGACCTAGGTTTTTGTTGACATTTGATTGGATACTTTGATTGTTGACCACAGTCTTGGAACTTTGATTTTGATTAGTATTGTTTTTGGGCTCATCTCGGAGATATCGTTTGGTTGGTTTTCCTAGATAGTCTTGCGATTGGTGAATTGGATCATTATAATCTCTCTTTACTAAAATTTTTATGACAATCTAATAAGAAGAAGAATTTGAAAGGGTTTTCCCCCTTGTGTTGTTTTTCCATGGTCCTTGACCAAATCATTATGTCTCTTGTTATTTCTCTTAATTTTCTATTGTCTATTGCATTTCTTGTTCTATCTACAATTTCTCTTGATAATTGGAAGAATTGAAATTGTTTTGAAATATTGGTAATTGAAGCAAATATTTGGGCTAAAGTAATTGTAGCAACATAGAACAATGAAAAATTAATAGTCTTCTTCTTGTTAATGATGGTTTCTATTAATGTTGTACTACATCATCCTATTTCTCATTCCTTGGTTTCCTTGTTGCACCTAGATGTCATCTTATGTGTTGTTACACACACATGATTTTTAGTTAAATCAAATACAAATAAACACTTTCATTCATCACCTTGGTATGTTTGAAACAAACATGTTAATGCAAAAGTAGCCGAAACATCAAATCTCAAGTTAGTATGCCAGTTAAAAAAACAAAATAGCATATCAACAAATTATTATGCCTACAATAATATCAGTGGTAATTCTAAAATCAACACACACATATAGAAATTAACCATTATATTAAATACCACTCTGTAATTTTAATAGAGCTTTTAGCCTCTTTTATTTAAGGCACGTTTAGTTCAAGTGTTGAGCCTAGGCACTCTAATACCACATTGTAACACTCCATAGGACCCCCCTTAAGCTATCTTAGGATTTGGGAGGTGTTACACTTTATTTAATCTGACCTCCAAATTATGTTATGAAGATGGGTTTACCAAAAATCGTATTTTTCCAACTTCATCGAAACTCAATGTTAATACCATCATCACATTTAGATCATTGAAAACTTTGTAGTAATATAAATTTTATCTTAGTTTGACTCTCAGATTGAGATTTATTCCCATTCAAAGTTTATCCAATTATATCATGCCACATCATTGAGGTAGAACCACATGACATCCATGTGTAACCCACATGGATTTTCCATGTCATCTCTAGTAGTCCCACCTTTCTCATGGCACTTACATAGCATCCATGTAGACTTTTCATTAACCTATTGACACTTGCCATGTATTCTTAGGGACAAAGGTTGCATCAAGGCTGACCATGTCATGTTTTATGATTACTCTTCATTATATCGAGTTCAAAGGGAAATATCGGGTGCACAAAGATATGCCTTATTGAAATACCCCAAATCCCATGAATCTCTAGATTTTCTTGCCTTCTTAGTGGAGTATCTATCTTAGCATACATTTGAAGTTCAATAAGGTTTTCCATTTCTATCCAATATCCAAAACACCCTAGGCCATATGCAAATTCAATGGGAAATATGAACCTAGTCCCATTCTTGACTTTTCTTATGTGCACCATGCCTCCACCACCAGATGTCTTGGAGACAAGATGCTTCATTCTGACTAGCTAGATGCCTAAACCACTGTTTGCATTCACTAGTCTTATAGATGTCCACCCCCTCCACATATCTGAATGCAACTAATGTTTGGGAGTTGAAAAGGATATCTGGATTGAATACAAGATTCATTAAGGGACCATCTCCTCACAAATAAATGTGTATCTTTCTACCAAAACTTACAGGAAATGCGATTTCAAAGGATATATGAGAATTTCCTTAAGACAAGGAATTTCTTGAAACACCAATTTCTAGGAATCAAAACTCGCATCTAAGCATTGAAATCCTAAGGCATTATATCATTACCATAACATAATTAATGACTATTAAACTTGCCTTATATCAAATTATGGGAAAAGTTAAGAAATGGCCCCAACAACTAAATTTCACAAGAGGATCACATATCAAGTTTTACTTGTGAAGATCAAGACATTGCAACATTATATAGGTGTACATAACAACAAACTTCTCTCATTTTTATTCAAATACGTAACTATTAGGTATATCTAAATGTTCATGCCAATCACATAATTACCTCCTTATTATGTGAGGAAATCTACATCCTTAAACATGGTAGTGAGCTATGAGATTCATGAGCATATTAAATATTAAATGGGATCACATGCTATAACAATTTAACTAAGGGACTTCAAGCAAACATGCATATTCCTAGAAATGACTATATATTTCATGAGGATAAAAACAAACAAATAGATCCATATGTTCAACATAACCATAAAGCAATACAAGGAAACTCCTTTACCATGATCATATAATAATCTCAACAAGTTCCATGGGTGATGCTAAGATATAAATGCACAAGTCACATATCATACAATTTCATCGTCTATAGTTAAAATGGATGTAAGTAATTATACTTATTTTTTTAACTTCGAATATCTGGTAACTGAAGGAGGGACTTCAACTCTCCACCCAACCGTAAGTCAGCTACACTGCAATTTTTCTTGTACTTGACTACCCTTGAGCCAGATTCATATTTTTATGAGTTATTTTCACAAGGGTATTTCACAACAATATTTATTTAATCACATTAGAGATGGATTCTCTTATCCAAGTGGTTTATCAATTTCTCTCTTTTAATGAGCACCAAAGTAACTTTCTACCTCTCGAAAATCAATCACAAGGATTCATCCAAGGCTCAACTAAGGCATTGCTTAGTTCTAGGAGATTAAATACACTGTATAGATGGTTTATGAGCTACGTTTTCAAGGAAACCATTGTAGGAGTCGATCACCCACTGTCTAGGTGGTTTATCAACTTACGTAAGAAACACTAAGTGGTTTATTGACTTCCTCAACTCACACATAGTGTTTGATCATCTCCTTCTAGAAAGAACCACAATGAACTAACTCACCTTCCTAATGATTTATCATCCTTCCAACAAGAACCCAAGTGATTTATGATCCCACTCAACAAGCACTAAGTAGTTTATCATCTTACCTAACAAGCACTTAGTGGTTTATCACCTTACTCAACAATCACTAACTAATTCAAATCTCCACTAAGCCTACATTTGCTAAGACTACTTTGTTGTCTGAGTTGTGTCCTAGATTTCCCTATTCTTTTTCTTGCATTGTGTTCTCTCACTTTTTCCTTCTCGTGTTTTCCTTTCTCATTATTTTTTATCTATACATTCATCCTCTCTCTCCATTATGTCCCATGAGGAAGGGGACTGAATTGGAATCTTACTCTACTCAAGCAACCAATACTAAATCTTCACTAGTTGTTTTTGTAGAAAATTAAATTCATTGGGTGAAAAGTAAATGGAAGTAAATGAGGTGGGTGTGGATTTCTTTAAACACTTCCCAAGCAACCTCTCCTCATCAAATACCTGAATATGTGGCCTCTCCATCTCAACCATAAAATTAATTTTTACATAAATTGCAGAAACAAACTCATATAATGAAAGTTACATGGGGTGAAACAAAAATAGGTGTTATAATAACACATAAGTATGGATATATATAATTTCCATAAGATCCCATTAAATAAAAATAATCATGATCAAGTTGAGTGTGATCAAGTTTGAAGAAATTTAGGCTTCAAGATGAGCATTCTTGGAATTTTTTTCTAATGTTCATGTGACTAAAGATTGATATAGGATGAAACATATATAATGATGGAACATACATGGGGGTTCTATTGGCACATGTAAATATATTGGTGGTGAGGGTTTTTTCACAATTTTTGAACACTTCTTCTGCAAAAAGATGTTGGATGAACTACATCTTCATCAGTAATGTGAAGAGAAAGATCACAAATGCACACCAAGCATAAAGTTGGGCTTAAGTGCACTACAAATTGAAGTTGTTGTCCTATTATGGGGGAGCAATGAAGAATGATAAAACATACATGACTTGTGATATCATTCGATAGTAGGAAAATTTGGAGGATAGATTTGTAGCCTTATAACTCTTGATCATTGCATCAATGATTTATGGGACTCATCCTATTGATCATGTAACAAATATGTTTCCCCATTCCACCATTGGTAGCATCATAAATTCTACAACATTAGATTCATATGCTCTACCATTGCATGGGTGTCATGTTCTTTGTGGCCACACTCTTTCCTTTGTTCCACAATAATTTCAACTTACTCATATTCTTAGAAGACTAAAAAAATTTACAAGTTTCTTAGAACAAGAGGAAATTTTAGGAAATAGGAACTGCATTGTCTTGAATCTTTATTATGGCATATCTTGTAGACGTTATATGATATTTTAAGACTTTTGTTTGAACTACTAATTTCAAATTATAATTCTTTCACCATGATTTTGAAATGACAAGAGAGAAGGATCAAATGAAACTACCATCAAACCCTAAAAATTCTAATAAATGAAAATAATAACACTAGTAAGGAATCACACACCTTAGAGAGAAAATGTGGCCAAATATGAGTTTGCTAGAGCCAAACAATTGTGATAATAGACAAGGTAAGCCCAAATGAATTATATGATTGCAACTGTACTAGAGAGAGATAATGCAAGATTGGTCAATGTCAAAATAAGATTATTTACAAATTAATTTCCCATGTGTATCTATACACTACTCAAGAATTAGGGCACCCCCCAAGGATATTTGTGCACCCACATTTTAGTAAACTAGGTTGAAATTAACCAAAAACTAATATTTCATTATAATAAAAAGATACATCAATTCCTAACCAAATTAATTAATGGCACAACATAAGCTGCTCTTGGAAAAATAGGAGGATCACACAATTATCAACAACCCCTCTTTGTTTGAATAGGGGGCACATAGAAAAATGTTGAAATACAAATATGATTTTGTTTTTGGATGTTGAACTCAATTTAGTTGACTATGGCCATAATACAAAAGTGTGTTTTGGAAATCCAACTCAAATAAAATGGATATATGTTGAATGGTGGGAGTGGATTTATGAATTTGATATTGGATACAACTGAGAGTCGGTATATAGATGCCCGACTCAAACATATCTCACTCAAATACATATGAAAGAGTGTATGTATATCTAATATCAATATAAGTTGATATTTACCAAAAACACTACTACACATAGAAAATTTCTTCATAAGTGTGCTCTATGCACAATTGCAAAGTTACTTTATGGTGTATCATAAGAACCCACTTACTTATATAGGTGAACACCATGTATGACTATGGAATATATAGTTTCATCTTCGTGTCACAAAAAAAAGCTAAAAATACACTCGCTAAATTAAAAATTAACTAACTGATATGATATACACATGAGATGGACAATGTGAGAGGGATTCTAGATGCACAACTTGAATATAGCTCACCCAAATACATATGATTAGTTTTATAAATGTCCATTACAAAATAGGGCTAGACCTATTCACAATAGTCCCCTTTAATCTAAACATTGGGGAGAAGTAATTAAACCAAAGTGTCCCCCTTTAATGCTAAATTTAAGCCATATAGTGAAGATGTAGTCTAACTTGAATGTTAGACATGAACATAGTTCAACTATTTGATGAAAGAAACCTCTAATGGATGTATAAAATAAATATACATAGAAAGACATGTTAACCCACTAAATGTAAGAACAATGGCACGCCTTATACTCAAAATTAACGTTATTGAATTTAGTACATATTATCACCTCCCAAACTTGCATTTCAAACATTATAATGGGCTCTAAGAGAGCACAACTCTATGAACACTTAGGAATATTTTCCAGTGTGACAACAAAAATATTCATTTCACTTTGGGTTAGGTCTTTTTTAGGCAAGGGGAGACCTAATATTTTTTTTTCTAGATGGTTTCTTTAGAATAAGATTGATGGTGGAATTTTTAAAGAGTAATTCCTATATAATTGGGTTATGGAGTTTTAAATAAAAAAATACCTAGAAGTAGTGATGAGAAGGATAAGGGGTGTTCACAATTAATATAACATGTTGAAACCATAAGAGAGAGAGGCATCCAATAGAACAACTAGAAAACACTAAATCATAGAATAAATGGAGAGAGTAATAACCTTCGAGAAAAGCACTCCCTAAAGAGAAACTATACTATAGCAAGTGTGCTAACGAGATAATATTGCAATAACAAAATAGTCCTTCAACAACCATGTTTTAGTTATTCAAAAGTGTGAGAGAAAGAAAGTATCCATTACAAAATATGAGTTATTTGAATCCACATGTGTGGATCACACCACTCTCAATAAATGGGGCCTTATTAGATTTTATGGTTGGCCTTATTTGCTACAATTTGTTATTTTCTAAAATTTGAATGTGGATATTATAGTTAATCTTTTCATAAAAATATTATATAAGTTAATAGTCAATTATATTTATGTAGTAGATGATCAATAATTTAATGATTATTGTTTAGTATTTTATTTAACTAGTGTGAAAAACACAGACACACACATATATAAACTAAATTTCTAGCTATATATATTGTCATTTCTTCTGGTTTAAAATGGTTTCAAATGTACTTTTGAATGCATAAATGGATTCAACACCCTAAAAAAAATTTGAAGCACTGAGGCTTTGAACATTAAAGAATCAAACATGCCTCTATAATGATATCTTAGGTTTATGCCTTTGTTTTGGTGAATGGATTCTTCTCTAACATGATTTTATTACATTATTTTTCTTAGACAATAGTCTTGACTTTCCCTATACTTTCATGTGTTAGTTGTTGATGCCTTATGCTATATGTTAGATGCCGGTAGAATTTGAGGGAAGTTCAACCAAATATTATATGAAATTCATAACTGTGGAGAGAAGATATATCAAGTTCAATTTCTAACCCCCAGTTCCAGAAAGGAAGGAAAAAGCCAAAAAACTTGCATTTTTCCCCTTACTGTGTAAATGTTAATGTGAAATCTTCTAGAACCACCAAAGGTAGGAAAATATTCAGCCATTACAACCTCTCACAAACTAGAGAAATGAGAGAAAATAATATGAACATCTATCTTTTCAATACAATATACATATTAATACAAATGTTCAATAAGTCCTCATTCAAAGCATAGTAAATAATAAATACATAAGATACTCAACTAGCGTATCGATGACATTCAATTTTCTACCATCTTGCATCATGACTTGTTCCAATTGACAACTGTCTGTAATAGGGCTAGATCTGGAAAGAGACTTCAAGGCCTTACACCCATATATTTGTCAACATTGTTATGTTTTCGATACATATGTGATATTTCGTTTTCTATAATTGTTTATTCAAGGTTGAGGAGTGGGAGCTATTTTTTTTTATGTGAGTACAATTTTCTTATATTCTAATTTTTATGAAGCAACCAATGTCTGCTACATATGCTTAACTGCATAAGCAACAAATAGGTATACACCTTTTTGATTAGTTGGAATTGGATATTTAAGGGATTTGAGGTGGCTATGATCCAGGTTGATATTGGTGGCCACCCACCTATTCAACTTGGACCTCTAGTCATTTCATTAGTTTCCTTGATTACAACACAATTTACTATTTTTAGCATTTTTTGGGTCGTGAACCTCCAGAGTTGTTTTGACCCCCTAAATGACGTTCTTTCAAGGTTCCTAGTAGGCCCATAGCCATAGGTAGGGGCCTATCATAAATGATGTGGTACTCAAAGAGATCTTTCTACAAGGTAATATATGTGCCAAATAGAGATCATATGACCAAGTTACAACCCCTGGGAATGTATTTCTCCCACTAACCCCAATAGGGACCACAAACTTTTAGTGTTCCATCTCCTAGGGTTAGGTTTTTAGTTGTTTAGGGTATCCCATTTTTATTCAATAATAAAAAGGCCCTTGAGCCTATTGTAGCATAGTTCAAGGGCATGTAGCTGCCACATCTCTTCTCAAGGATAATCTACCATCACCCAAGCCAATTTATTTCCATTTTGTATGTAAGCATCTTTCAGTTCCTTGATATTAATGAAATGAAGATTTATTTGTGCTACATCTCTGTGTTTATGTTTATTTTTGTATTCTATTGCATTCATGCATAAGTTTATATCAATGGTATCAGAGCAGTCTTCTCTTTCTTTGTCTTTGGGCATGTCCCCAACGAGGTCAAGGTATAAGGAGTTAGGTCTCGAACTGGCTGAAGCTTTACAAGACTAGCCTCGCTAAACCTAATGACCTCCCATGGCGAAAGAAAATAAATACAAGGGAGCAGGAGATCCTTTCAAAGTATTGCTCAAACAAGCACTTGAGCGACAAAGGAACACAATGATGGACAAATTTTCCCAAATCCTTCGACAGATGCATAGAGGCAACACATCTTCATTCAGTAGCCACTCAGGAGGCACCACTCCCTTAAAGGTACAATGCAAGTTTTAAATCCCCATATTTGAAGGATAGATAGATGCAGATGCCATAGATAAATGGTTAAATTTGTTGGAAGGATATTTTTCAGTTCATGATTTTTCCAAGTGGGAAAATATTAATTTTGTACTTCTCAAAGTTGCCCCCCGCATCAAGGATTGGTGGGAAAATTACTACGAGCAGAGGGATGAGTGGGAACCCTCACTATTTTTAGTCGTGCCCACTTTGAATTATTTCCAAGATGTCATCAAGGAATATTATTACCCTTTTGGAGCTATGAATACAAGTACATAAAATGGATTACGCTGCACTAGCAAAGGGACCAAGATGTGCATGAACTCACAAATCTTTTCCAGACCCTACACATAAAGTTGGGTATAAAATATTTTGAGAAGCATGTGGTGCTCAAGTACCGTGGTTCTTTTCCCAAATACATTCAAGAGGAAATGAATTTCCTGGACATCTCCTCGCTTGGTGCAACACATCAATATGCTGCCAAGATTGAGTAGAAGTTCAAGAAAAAGAAGTGAGACTTTGGATTTGAGAACCCAAAGCAAAGAAAAGGTGCCCCCATGTCATAAAGCAAAGGGAAAATCTAGGCCTCCACTCCCCAAGACAACTCCTTGAAGCCTCAAGCCAAGAATAATGGGAAGGAAAACAATGACACTGACAAGTAGTGTGATTTTCATAAAACTCCCACTCACAACATGAACAAATGTTGTGCAAATCAAGCATTGGTGGATGAGCTAAAAGACCTAGAGATGGATGCATGCTTTGACTATGAGTTGGAACCCAACAAGGGAAAAAATAAGGAAAAGAAGATCATTGACACAAAACGCACTACGATAGTAGCCACCATAAAGCTCCAAAGGGTCGAACTTGATGATCTGGAGGAAGGGAAATGCCTCTTCCACTTGTAGATGTGGGTAAAGGGTTTGACGATGCATTTCATCGTTGAAAGTGGAAGCCAGAAGAACCCAACCTTAGCTGAGGTCATTAAGAGATTAAATTTGCCAACAACACCACATCCACATTCGTACACCATCGGGTGGCTCCACTGAGGGTGATATCTCTATGTCAGCTAGCAGTGTCACCTACCTTATAACATCAAGTCATTTGCAGATGAGGCATTATGGGATGTTTCCCCTTTGGAAGTTTGTGATGTTTTTTTAGGTCGTACATACCTATGGAAGCATCATGTTGTATATGAGTCCAAACCTCATTATGTTATTATCACTTTGCATTAGAAATTGCAAGATTCTAGAGGTAGTGTTGCCTACTACTTTTTATTTGATGTCTTCTACACAATGCAGTAAGATCATTTCCCAAACTGGGAAATTTGTCTTACTTATGATTCTCCCTCACAGGAAGTGGAATATTGTGGCCACATCCACAACCTCCAAACAGAGCTCCTCCACACGGCAACAACAAATGGACAAGGTCAAGGAGGAGTAAATGGACATATTTACATAACCCACAGGGTTACCCCTACATTGTGAGGCCAATCACTCCATCGATATAAACCTAAGCATGCTGCTACCTAATGGATAGATCTACCGATGCTCTGCTATGGAGAATTATGAGATCAAGAGGTAGATTCAGGAGTTATTACAGAAATGGCACATCAATTCAAGTTCATCACCCTGTGGCAGCCCAATCGTGTTGGTACAAAAGAAGAACAGAACCTTGATGCTCTATATTGACCATCAAGCACTGAATAAGATCAATTTCTGGAATAGGTATCCAATCCCACGGATTGATGATCTCTTAGACTAGCTCAAGGGGGCCAAATATTTCTACAATATTGACTTGAAGTGTCATTATCACCAAGTACCCTTCGAACCCTCCGATGTCTGGAAGAATATCTTTAAATCAAAGGAGGGCCTTTTCGAATGCCCGGTCATGTCTTTCAGGTTGACGAATGCCCCCGAAACCTTAATGAGGCTGATGGAAGATATCTTGTGGCCCTTCACCATCTCGTTTGTGGTAGTGTATTTAGATGACATCCTGATCTTCCACCAGAATTCGGAAGAGAGCCTACACCATATTCAACAAATCCTCCAAACCCTACGACAACACAAATTATGTGCCAATTTGGAAAAATACACTTTTTATATGACCAGGTTCAATATTTGGGGTACATTATTGATGAGAGGAGTGAGCACGTGGACCGAGCCAAGAACCAATTTATTCGGGATTACCCAACCTCAACCACTCTAACAGAGCTCCTCAACTTTCTGGGCCTTGCCAATTTCTATCATAGGTTCATGTTGGGATTCTTTCATATCACTTGGCCTTTGAGTCAAGTCACCAAGGATGAAGTGAAAGCAAAATTATTTTGGTCTGAATCCCAACAAAAAGAGTTTTCCAAGTTGAAGCATCACCTCTACTTTGCGCTAGTGCTCGCATTACCAGACCTACAGGAACCATTTGAAATTGAGACAGATGCCTCCGACTATGCTATTGGTGCAGTTCTTACCCAAAAAGGGCATCTTGTGGCATACAATGAGACACTTTCAGATATAGTCTGAAAGTATCCCACTTATGAAAATATATGTATTCCATTGTGCATGCCTACTAACAATGGAGGAATTACATTTTGGGGAAGGAAATGATCATCCACATATACCATCGACCCCTACAATTCATACTAACATAAGGAAAGTTGCAAAACAATCTCCATTAGAAATGGTCCACATATCTGCAACAATTCCATTTGAACATCAAGTGCAAGAAGGGAAGCACAATTAATGTTGCATACTACTTCAGCTGACTGCTATTTATAGCTCCAACCACTTTGCTCAACTCTGTGGACATGATACTCTGGGATGGCCACATCTTTATAAGAGAGATCTAGATTTTGACACTGCATACCAGAGGCTCTTGGAAGGCAAGCAAGTTCCAAACTTTCACCTCTAGGGCGCACTATTATGCCATGTGGGATACCTCTGTGTTCCTTCAAGCGAGTATGCCAAGATGATTTGAAAGGTGCACTACACTTGGGTCGCTAGACATTTTGGGGTAGAGAAAATAGTGACAATGTTGCAAAAGTATTTTTATTGGTTGAACCTTCGACAGGATGTTAGGAAGTATATGAGATCCTGCACTGCCTACACCATTGTAAAAGCTACAATAAAGAAGCAAGACCTGTATACTCCTCTATCTACTCCTAACCGACCCTGGGAATCCATCTCCATGGATTACATGTTGGGTCTTCCTTCTACCAAGCATGGAAATTGATGTGTTTTCATGGTCATTGATAGATTCTTTAAGATGCCTGTTCTGGCTACTTGCAAGAAAAGTATCACAGAAGAAGTCACTGCCAAACTCTTCTTTGAATGAGTGCGAATACACTTTCGGATCCCACATTCCATTATCTTAGATCATGACAACAGGTTCCTAAGCACATTCTTGTGAAGCCTCTAGTCGTTGTTGGAAACCAAGCTCACTAAGTCCATGGCCTTCCACCACCAAATTGATGGTCAAATAAAGGTCGTAAACAGGATGATCATGCACATTTTTTACATGTACAACACAAAGTATCCACACACATGGGATGAAAGCCTCCCCTATGTCCAACATAGCTACAACAATGCTCTTCATAGCTCAACTAACCACAACCATTTTCAGGCAAGGTTGGGATTCTATCCACTATGTCCCATTGATGTTGTCATACCACTTGTAGTTACTTAGACATATTCGAATCATGTCCAGTTTGAAGCTGACAAGGCTACCAACTTCATTGAATGTATTTAGCATAGTCTCTAGTAGGTCCATGACATATTGGACTAAGCAAATGCCAAGTACATATAGTGTCATCATCAACATCGGGTGCCACACAAGTTCTAGGCGGGTGATAATGATTGGTTACGTGTGCAAAAGGAGTGCCTCATTGGGGCCCTCCGCAAGCTTCACTCACTCTGATATGGGCCTTACACCATCACTAAGGTTATAGGAGACAATGCTTTCAAACTCAACATTCCACCATTCCTTGGCATGCACCCAAGATTAAATGTAGAGCGACTATGACCATACTTTCCCTAATTGCTAGAGGCATTAGACATTGTTGAGCAACTAACAATAACAGAGCTCAACCCAAGCTATGTCAAACATGCCCTGACTGATATGATCATGGATAAAAAATCAAGAACACTCGCTAGTAGAGAGTCCAACTATATTGAGTTATCAAAGCAGGCCAACCCCTTTACCAAGGCAAATATCTCACTAAGGACTAGGTTCAACATAAATTTCCTCACCTCATGGAAGCTCTGCACGCCATGGGGACCATTTCATCCTAAGGGGGGGGGGTGATTGATCCATGTGGATATTGGTGGATACCCGCCTATTCCTCCTAGACCTCCAATTGGTTTCATTAGTTTCCTTGATTATAACACAATTTAATAATTTTAGCACTTTTTTGGGTCTTGAATTTTCGAAGTTGTTTTGGCACCCTAAATGATGTTTTCTTGAGGTCCGTAGTAGGCTCATACCTATAGGTAAGGGCATGTCACAAATTTTGTAGTAGTTGAAGAGATATTTTTAACAAGGTATCATACATGACAACCGAAGATCTTATGACCAAGTTATGACCCCAGGAATTTGGCTATCCAACTAACCCCAACAAGGCCCACAAACTCTTCACATTCCATCTCCTAAGGTTAGGGTTTTGGTCATTTAGGGTTTTCACTTGTTGTTCAATAATTAAAAGGCCCTTAAGCCTCATTGTAGCACAGTTCAAAGACATGTAGCCGCCACAACTCTTCTCAGAGGTAAGTTATCATTGCCCAAGCCAGTTTAGTTCCATTTTGTATGTAATCATCTCTCAGTTCTTCGATATTAATGAAATAACGATTTATTTCTATTGCATCTCTGTGTTTACGTTTATTTTTGTATTATGTTGCATTCCTACATAAGTCTGGATTAGGCTACTAATGGTATTAATACGTTTTATGGTAGTGGTGATGTTTTTATTCGAGGATATGGCAGATATTGTTGGTAGTTCTTTCAATGTAAACCAAATAGATCTTGGAGAGAAATTTTCTCACATCACATTTTCATCTATGCCCTTTTTTGTCAATATTGAATTCTCTAATTCTTTGTTTCTTAGCTATTTATCTTGAAAACACCAAGGAGATGGGCGTTTTCTATGTTTAAATGGTTTTTATTTGAACTTTGTGGTAAGAATTATCCTAGAGGCATTGTATAGTTTGAGTTTTCCATAAACCTAATGGGAGACGGAGCCATCATGAATCCTTGTAATGAGAACATCAAGAAAGGAAAGGTTGTCGCCAACCTTAATTTTCATGCTGAATATGATAAAATGGGACAGAGTATTAATGTGTTGCTTGAATATTTCTAATTTCTCAAGTCCATGGAACGAAATGATAAACATGTCATCAATAAATCTCTTCCGAATTTTGGGTTGAATGGTAAAGAATTTAATGTGCTTTGGTTTCAAGGCCTCCCATAGATAATTTAGCCACTACGATGATAAAGGGGAGCCTATATCCACCCCATATTTCTTCATGAATTTCTTTCTTAAAGTTAAAAAATATGTGGATTTAAGAAAGATTACAATTAACTTAACAATATTGGGACAATTATTTTTTTTATAAATTCATGACACCATTAATAGGAATCTTGGTGCAAAGAGAAACAACATCGAACTAAGAAATAGATCATAAAGTTAAAATTCATTATCTTTAATATCTTTAAAGAATAAGCCAGTATTACGTAAAAAGAACTTAAACTTCAAGACTAGATGCTTAGAAAGTAAGTACGTCGGTCCCTTCATGGTATTAACAATAAAAACCCTAAATCGTACAATAAAAAGAGACAATAATAACATTAGAAGAAAAATACTCATTAAAAAGAAAACATACCCTCACCCAAGTTTTCTAAAAAGAGAAAATTTCAATAACCATGAAAAATTATTTAAAAATTATTATAGTCATTGAAAAGTGTGTTAGAGAAAGAATTTCTAGGCAATTGAGAGAAATTAAACCATTAACTATAAAGAATAGTGAAGATATAGGTTTCATTAAGGATAAAGCATTTTATATAAGAGATCATGCGCATAGGCTAGAGAATAAATGAGATCACAAAATGGTTGTTGAAGAATAACTCTTAAGTGTGTATTTATAAATATAAAAAACTCAATAACTACAATATCCTCCCAAGAATGTTATATAGAGTAATATATTAAGTAATTAGGTTGGTTTTAATTACAATTTATTAATACAGATTATATTAATATAATTATTTTAAAAATAATATTAATGTAATTGATATAGTTGAAAGTTTCATAAATATAATTAAAAAAATTATTGTAACAGGAAGAATAATACACAATTAAAAATTATAGGTTAGCTTTGATTTAAGAAAAAAATCATAAATAAATTTCTAAATAATAATGAGGAACTTATTATGAGAGAACTTATTAGAATTAGAATAATTACAAATTTTTAGAGAATTGGTGGGTGGGGAGCCACATGGCACGAATCTAATTTTTTAAATTTATTAAAAGTAATAGACTATTTTGCTAAATAAATTTGTTTATAAATAATAATGAGGCACTTATTAGAATTGAAATATCTCAAATCCCTAGTAAATTGGTGGGTAGCAACCTGGCACAAATCTATTTTTTTTTTTAATTTATTAAAAGTCAATGCAACCTAACAAACTCTTTAATACACTAAAATCGTTGATAAGGATTAAGACTAAGCATATGCTAAGCATATTCCCTTGAGAATCAATCTAGCCGTCAATTAAAAATATAAAAAAAGTCAACAAATCTTAATCCACCTTAAGTTGAAATAAGAATCATTTGGCTATTAATACCTAACTAAAAACTTTCATTACATTATTATCTAATTTTAAGGTCACTACCAAGCCAAACATCAAATTGGTGTATGAGACCCCTCTTTTGTGGAACAAGGGACCCACCTGTGCGTCTAACTCCTCTGACCTGTGACTTCTTAAAAGCAAACACCTGCTCTTAACCATACTCACTCAAACTATAAAAATTGTTTGAGTCCACTTGTAAAGAAATTACACCAATATCATATTTAATCTTTTCCTAAAACAAAATAATAGTTTTTCCTATTTATATATTAAATGATTAATGCTTTAAAAATTATTGTTTAGTATTCCAGTGAAATTTTTGTCATTTATACCTTCTGTTTTTTATATCTATAAAATATAATATAATATAAAACCAGATTTGCTAATCATTTAGCAAATTGGTACATAGTGGATAGAGAAGATATATCACTTTCATTTTCTAAATCCCAGTTCCAAAAAAAGAAATGAGAAGCCCTGGAACTTGTGTTTTTTCCGTCCCTGTATAAATGTTAATATGAAATATGGTAGAACCTCCCAAGGAAAATATTGAGTCATTAAAACCAACCTTGCAGCAGCCGGAGACACAAAAAAGAAAATAATCCGAACATCTCTTCTCAATCCAATATACATAAACATAATAATACAAATATTCAACCAACCCTGGTTCGAAGCACACTGAATAATAAATAAATAAGATAGTCACCTGGCGTATCGATGACATTCAATCTTCTATCATCTTTGGTGACGTGTTCCGATTGACATTTTTCTGTAACAGCGGTAAGACTCAAACGAGAGCCAAACGCCTTGCGGCCAAGGATGGAGTTACCAGTTGCACTTTTACCATTGCCGGTTTTACCTATCAATACCAGATTGATCACCTCACTGTTTCCTCCCATTCTCTCCTTTCAACGTTCTGGATATTGCTTCACCAACCAATGACACCACCAGTGAATGTCAAAGTGCTTTTTACTTTGGAGCGCAACAGTTTTTATTACGGTGGTTGAAAATAAGTAAGTTTTAAATTAACATATATCTATTATGGATTAATATGAGTGAAAAGAATCAAAATAACAGAATTAGGGTTAGGCTAGAGAATAGAATAAGTATTTCTCTCTCCAACGAAGGGAAACTTTAATTAAATTTTAACCAACTAATTATTTAAAATAAACCTCTATCATTTTCAATTTTCAGTCATTTAATACCCATTAACAAACTGCATATTAATTTCACTTTACAACCTTCCAAATTCTATCCCCTAGCGCGAATCGATAAAAGGCCCTTTATAAAATTCCACATTCTTTAACTCAAGACGTGGCAGCCAATCAGTTTGTAAGCCCTTTATATAACATTCCAAATTCTCCGACTGCATGCCATCCTTTGATATTCCACATTCATTAACCGAATACGACGTAGCGAATCGCTTTGTTGCGCAAATTGCCCTTTACATCATCGCGCATATTTTTAACTGGATACGGCGCAAGCGAATTACTTTGTAGCCGAATCGCCCTTTATAACATTCCATATTACTTTGTAGCCGAATCGCCCTTTATAACATTCCATATGTTTTAATACATTAACAAACCTACCTAAAAAAACACTAACTCCCTCAAATTTACAACATCAACTTAAGAAGAAGCGCCACTAAAATGAAGAAGGAATTTTCATTTCTAATTTATCGAAACTCATGATTCGCTATGTTAATAAATCCAAAACATTTTTAATGTAAATACACATTTACATGAATTAAACGAATTTCGGGGGATTTGAAACTCGCTGGAACTAGACTGCTAGGGTTCTGTACTCTTCTGAGATGGCGTAGTTTGATCTGCTCAAACAGCCATCACGGACCTGACCTGTTGCCCTGAAGCTGCCTAACTGCTCTGTGAAGGATCGAAGGGAAAATGGACAATCCCCAGGGGGGCTTCAACGCCCTCCCGCAAAGCGAGCAATCTGCAGCACAAATCTGAAAGGACGATACTATTTGGATCGGTCAGTGAGGATGTGATCAACCAGGAAATCCCACGCCGACACGAGAGCACTGGAAAAGACAAACCAGAAAACAAGACCGAAGAAGAATCAGGACGGAATAACCGACCAGACAGATCCCCGAAGCTCTCCTCGACCACCTGCAAACCAATAGCAACAGATCGACCCAGAATCGAACTGCCAGGAGAAAAAATAGAAGAATGAATCCAATTTATGACAGACCATGCACTCATTGGAAAATTTATAGGGTTCTGGCCGACGGAAAAAGCCCTATACAGCTGGATAGCAGCAAAGTGGAAGCCTAAAGGAGATGTGACTCTGCAGCTAGGCCCAAAAGGATTCTTTATAGCGATCTTCTTTTGCCTGGAAGACAAATACAGAATCCTGGTTGAAGGACCCTACTTCTTCAACTGAGCTGGGCTATACTTAAGGGACTGGGCACCCAGATTCAACCTGAATAAGGAGGACCTCACTTGGGCACCGGTCTGGATAAGACTGTACTCACTTCCAAATGAGTACTAGGATGAAGATATCCTGAGAAATATAGGAAATGGTCTGGGGGAATACATAAAAGCAGCAGAAGAAATGAAAGTGCATAGATACACATCTTACTCACACATCTGCATCTTCATGCACCTGGACAAAGCTCTGCCAGAATCGGTAAGTCTCTCTCACCGTGACTATGAATGGATTCAGCCCTTAGATTATGAACATGTCCCGTTTTGATGTCGTAAATGCCATGCCATAGGGCATCTTTTCAGAGATTTTCCCCTAAATGTTAAAGCCAATTCCCCTGCCCCCTCTGACTCTCTGACCCATGATGGCTTCACCAAAGCCCCTACTCGTAAACGAGCACATAAAAACCCAACAAAAGGGAAAAACCCCAGAGAAATAACACCTCTGATCCTGCGGTCAGAAATAGCTTTGGAATCCTAGCTCAATCTACAGAAGAGAAAACCCCATCCTCAATACCCAACTCTGCTCTCCCCTCCTCCTCCACCCAGCCACCTCCTTCAGCCCCCTCCTCTGAACCCCCACCAACCAAAGACACCCTAGTTAACCCCATGGAAAGCAAAGAGAAGCAGGTACAAACAGATAATGAAATGGAGGTTGATAGATCTTCAGACCCCTTCCAAAGCTCCGATATTCCCTCAGAAGAAAATAACCAGGTGCAACGTATGGAGGAAGAACCAGAAAGCATAGATCTGAATGGACTAGACATACTAGAACTAGAAGCAGCATGCAAAACGAAAGCCTATGAAAGTATCCCAGAGCTTCAGCTTAACAAACTGGAAGTGGTCATTTCCCAAGCCTACCAACAGTATCAGCTCGGCATCCAATCAAGAAGTCAATGGGATTTAGGCCCCACTCCAAAAGACTCTAAAAAAAGGGGAAGAAGAACTTATCTCCAAAGAACAATAGTGATAGGGAAGATCCTGGTGGACTCAGGCAAGTATGCTAAGCTTACGAAGTACTACAAGCCCTCCACCAATATTGAATCATGAAGCTCATTTCATGGAACCTAAGAGGGCTCAATAGCCCAGGAAAAACTCAGAATGTTAAAAAATATGTTAAAAATGGAAAAGCCGCAAGTATGCTTTCTCCAAGAGACAAAATGTAATAACTCAACTCTAGGTACTATCCTCTCTAAGGCTTGGCTAGGATGTCAATCGGTGGCTGTGGATGCATCTGGTGCATCTGGAGGGCTAGCCATTGCGTGGAACTCTCAAGCTTTTACTCTCTCAGACTTTCATGCTTC
>APFE031304910.1:0-23878 GCA_000404065.3 Pinus taeda | reverse complement strand
TGTTTTTTAGATTTTGGACCAGGTCTGGAAGGAGGGGTTGCCCTAGGCCATAAGTGCAGCATCACAAACCATAATAGTGAGATTTGGAGCTATAACAGAAATGTGTGAGGAAGGTGGTATCCAAGGCATTGAAATTGTTAAATGAATCTCTCGATAATTCAATATACCATTTAGCTGTCATAACGGTAAGAGTACGCTGGAAAAGACATAATCGAATCGAATCATCATTAAGGGAGTTTGATTAACACCACAGATGATAATTCATGACATGCTTCGATGGGTATTATCCAGGATTCTCGTTGAATTTTGGGATATCATAAGGAAATTTCGTAGGAATAATCAACCACCAAGGTGAATGAGCAATAGGATCGTTGGTAAGCCAAATCAAATCGGGAAACTCGAGAGTTTCCCCAAACGACAACTATCTGTTAAAATCCGGTGGAGGATAACCTGGATAAGAGGTAATAGCCTGAGTAATAGGTATTTTCACTCCATAATAGTGAGGGTTCTGATAACCAACATATGCATAACCTTGTTTTCCAACTACAGGATAACCTTGCAAATGCTGGAGAGGTTGGGTATGGACTTGTTGGCCCTGATAGGGAACTTGAGGAATACCTTGATAAGGTTGATACAGTTGCCCCGTGGGATTTTGCATCATCCCAACACAAGGTAGATTCAGTGGAGGTTGTGCCATACTATAAGCAATCTATCCTACTAGAATTTGAGGGATACCTTGTCCAATCAGTTTAGACCATAAGGTACCTTGCAAAGGATGAGTAAACAAAACCTAGGGGTTCCAGATAATGACGGAATATATTGAGTCACAGTTACATCCTATAAAGATTGGCTTACATGAATTTGATCTTATAGAGGTACAAATTGATAAGTAGGAATTTGAGATGTGAATGACACAAGTTGAGAATTCAAAAATGGATCCACAATCAAACCCAGTTGTATGACCAAAGTAGGTTGTGAAACATAAGCACCCATTCCAGGATATGGAGGGTTTAGATAAGGTTGAGCACCAATTTGAGGTATACCAACAATAGGTTCCCCCTGCTAAAGGAGGAGGGGATGATGGAGGAAACTTCCCCCCTTGCAGAGGGTACCCAATATTAGGAGAGTTAGGATTTTGAAGGTAACCAAGCCCACTAACATAAGGGAAAACCTTTTGTTCAATTGTAGTTGTAGGTGGAGGAGAAGGAGCAGGTTTAATAGTGCTCATTAATAAAGTGTTGGATGGAATTCCATAAATAAGTAATAAGGGAGAGGTCCATGGATTGGATTTCCAACTAAGAAGGGACTAGATAATGACTAATAACCAAGCAGGATGAACGAGCCACCATATAGATGTGCCTCTGGTGATGTTGCAAACATGGATGAATAAGAAATATTAGTTGTCTCATCCATAAAGATGGACACAGGATGGGAAATCATAGTGGATTCAGTCATGGTTAATTGTCCCAAAGAAGATTGTCGTGAGAAACTCACAGGTGAGTGGGAAGAATCAAGTAAAGGATTTTTTGTTGGAGTTTGAAGAGGAGGAATATGATAACCTTGATAAAAATGGTGTCCACTCCAATGAAGAGGAGTAGAGGGACGAGGTTCTTCCTATGGGGTCTCTTCGATACTCACAAGACCAAGTGGAAGAGGTTCATTGTAGGGTCCAAGATATATAGTTTACAGATGTGTCTGAAATAGAGGAAGAGAAGAGGGAAGTCCTAAACTAATAGGTGAAGATGGATGAGGTACCTCAGGTTGAATAACCTCAGGTAATAAGGTCTCGGATCAGTAAAGTTAGGTTCAATGACCTATTATGACCATCAAAAACCCCCCTTTTTCATTAGTATTAGCAATAAGACCAATGAATGGGGACCCTTCTAAAAAAACAAATCTTAGAATTTAAGATTGCCTTTTATTTTCAATAAAACATGTTATCAAAGCAAAACTTCCAAAAAATTAAGAATTCCTACCTTTTCATGCTTCATGCACATAAAAACATTGCAAATATTAAGCCTCCTTATGGAAAGCACCACATAACCTCAAAAGCTAGGAAAACCTTTGTAAGCAGAATGTCCCGAGTACTAAGTAAAACTTTAATAAGCCCGGTTTTTTTTAATGTTAGCGTCGCATCACAAAAAAGGTCATCGAGCGTGCATCCCTTATATAGGTAACTTCCTGAAATCGTGATACGTGATAATGCGAGAATGTGAAACCATGAACCTTACGACCTCATCGCATATCACAGATTTCAAATTTCATATCACCACTTAATATAAAAGTGCCCAATATTGCGAAATGTGATAAACTTCTCGCAAATCGCACATCACAGCCGCCTGACAAAACGATGGTTGTTAATGATAATAGGTTTTTGCGATATTGCGATCTGCGATATTGCGAAGCAAATCGAAAAATCACTTTATCGCAGATCTAAGGGCTCAGAGTTCAATGACAGTACTTTCCATCATTCGATGCAAAGTTATGAGCATTAAATTTTAGCTTAATGGTCTATTGATCCTTATTTATTAAAAAACGATTTAGATTTGGTTCAAAGGACCATCTCACGCAAGGTGATATCTTTGATATGATTTAAAAAATTAAAAGCTTTCATGTCAAATTATTATTGTTAATTACTATTCACCATCATCCTTATTGTATCTTTGTTCTCTGCTTACTATTTTCAGGAGCAGTATGTAGAGCAGGACGCAGAGCGTAATGGGGAAGAAAAGCAAGGCTCCTGCAGCTGAAAAATTAGAGATGGCTCCATTATTTACAAACACCACTTGTACTAAGGAAGCATGGATATCTACCTGGGAAGCCATGTATCGACTGTTAGAAGAAAAAAACCCAAGTATTATGAAGGTTACAATTACAGTAGATGGGCACAGCTCCTCCGAAGCATCCCTATATAAACTTGCATGCTCATTTCTACATCGTATCGCCGCAAGGCCGAAGATACTCCCCTATACGGATATGGTAAAATGGATTATAGACGACACTGATATATCCAACACGAATTCAAGACCTAGAACCAGGAGGTCATGGGGTCATTTACCCCAAGTAATTTGAGACGTATGTATCACGTGCCAGAACCTCGGGCCAGTTATAACAAATAGTTTGTGGAAAATTTCACCAAAGAGAATGAGGATTTGGCAGACTACACAAAAAGTTGGTCCGTGAAGGAGGAACCATTAAACAAGGATAAAAATGGTATGTACGCCACTGGCTCCCTCTCTTCTCCCTATTATTTTGTCGCTGCAATATTATGTAGGCTATTTGGGAAGCCAGATATCAATAAGTTTTCATCATAATGGTTGCCTTTATTGGATGCGGCCACTAATGCCACCATAATGGATTGGGCTTAAATTTTATCAGATAATTTAGCTTTTTCTATTTTAAGTTATCGAACTAAAAGAAGTTTTGCTCAGAGGTTTTATCCTCCTTTCTTTTTAAGTGCATATGTCATGGATGCCATTTGTTTTGTCTCTGATTTTCCTATCATGGGGTGGAAATGGATAGTACAGAACCCTCTTCCTATTCAGGTTTATCACAAAGAACTGTGGGAATCCAGTTTCATCCCACATTTCTACAAGATTTTCATGGAGTGATACTCCCTATTCATAAAATGCTATATAACAAAGATGCCCCAAGATTCTCCCCAGAAGCTGAAATTGACATTCTCCCTGTGGGAAGGTGGTTCAGGGAAGAATTTTTCACATACATTAGGGTATTTGGGAGCATTGCTTCACCTCACGTACTTCCTTTGTATGTCCCCGAAAAACCAATGGCCCAAGAAATAGCTTACCAAACCTGTGGTGTTGGAGGAATGAGCAGAGAACTCAAGAATTCTAAGAAGGCCATCTGGCCTCAATTCCCAATAGTCTGCAGGGATTTTGCATTATTTGATTTAGTTCATGCTTTTAAAGAGGTTGATAATATGCTATGTCTACAACTACCAAACTTCCCAGGGAGGTAGCACGATCCCTTTGATACTATAAAGAATTTTACAACGATGGTCAAAATAAAAAGTGTTTACTAAAGAAGACGATCTCTTTGAAGATGTCTTTCAGTAGAAGAGCACTCTCAGAGAGATTCTACATATGACACAAATTCAGTTTGACAAAGGAAAACTTCAAGAGTTTAACCATTATAGAGAACAGAGGTTGGCAAATGTCCTGTTGGACAAATTGCGCATTGAACCAATAAGGGAGCCTACTCCCAGTATCAGCATAAGTGGAAGTTTAGGAGAACAGAAATCTAAATCTAAATCTAAATCCGAAAGGGAATCAACTAAAAAATCCAGTAACCAGTCAAAGAGTGAACACAACAGAAGTGAAGGGTCAATTAAATATACAACCTAGTCTAGAGAAAATCCTGATCAACAAGTTTTGTCCACAAAATAGGCCAAGACTCCCACTCCCCTCGCAAAGCCAACAAAGCCAATTATAGTAGATCTAGAAAAGGAGTGGGATAATTTTAATGAGACAATCAACACTGAGGAACAGAGTGCAGAGCCACCGATAAACCTAGGGGGGACGACCACAAAAATGATAATAGAAGAGATTATTAATACTCAGAAGATAGAGCACATTCCTGTTGCTCCGTCATCCGAAATTGTATTGAAAATAGAGGAGATTCCTCCATTGGATGTATTTTATAGCCCACAACATAAGGCTATTGTCCGGAAACAAAGGAAGAAACGAAAAAATAGATATTGTACTCTCTCGAGAAGCTGAACCTTTGGATGTTCTTTGGCAATACTTGGCTACTGATCCATCGGAAAACCTAACTAGGCTTTCTCAGATCGCAGGGGCATATGCTTCTGCCACAATTGATAAAGCGACTGAAGTTAAAATACTATTGAAAGAAAGGGAGGATAAAATTTTGTTTTTGAAACAGAAACTATAGCAGGCTAGCGTTAGCCAAGAAGCAGAGGAACAATTGGCAAAGCTCCAGCAGGACTTCTAGTGGATGCAGTTAGATTATCAAAGTAGCCTGGCAAATAAAGAAGAGCAGTTACAGACCTTAATAGGACTGCATAAGGAAGACCCTAAAATTGAAGAATTCATCATAGAAGCCCTTGCCCTCAATGACCAACTCTTGCAACAGGAAGAAACACTCTGCCAAAGGATCTCGCAATGGAATTCCCATTGCGAAAAAAAGCGATAACATTACAAATCAAGTCGTAGCTTTCTGACTTGATTATGATTAAGTTTTTAAGAAAGTTTCTGACTTTTTGAATTGGAAGAAATCAGAGGAAGGAAGAAGAACGAAATTGCCGAAGATCGATGAATCTCATAAGGAAATGTTATTTGCGAAATGGGATGCACAACTCAAGGAAGAAGAGCAGGCGATGGAGGAAGCAACAACAACAACAAACAATATCATCAACTGCATCAATGAAAATATGCATAAAGCAAATTTAATATCAGAGACTACTCCAAGATTCCTCCCAAAGGCACAACAACTCCAAGAAAGATGGAAGCAAACGACAAAGAAAAAGGCAGAGTCAATTAAACAACTATGCAAGTTAAACAAGGACATTTACTAGCAGTACCTGGTAAAGCCACATAGCCAGTGCATGACTCTGAAATGCCTCATAACATCCTCCAAGAAGATAGTTCCAGCTCTTGCCAATTTTGTATTCGTAGGTCAATTAAAATCTGAGGTTAGCCAACCAACGCTCTTGAAGCCCATGCTGGATATTTTCAACTTAAAAGAATAGATGCATGATTTAGTATAGATACAATTTTAGTTTGATTTTAGTTCATTTTTTCTTAAAATGAGGATAGTCGTTTGAACTTCCTCATCTAGTTTTGTAATAACTATTTTTAGGTTTTAGGTAGTAGTATTTTAACCCTTCTCATTACATTGGAGAAGGGTCCAGAATTTTATCAAAAACAATTCTTCAGAACGTGTAGTTTGCTCCCAACTGAGGAGGTTTTGATAAATGAATGGAACGTG
The DNA here is from genome assembly GCA_000404065.3 of Pinus taeda. Lineage (NCBI taxonomy): Eukaryota > Viridiplantae > Streptophyta > Pinopsida > Pinales > Pinaceae > Pinus > Pinus taeda. The sequence continues at coordinate 17,911 of APFE031304910.1, read as the reverse complement.
ATTTATTTATATCTGAGTTTGATGTCTGCTACTAAAATTCACTTTTGTACTCTTAGTGGATATTGAATTATGTGAAGATAAATCTATATTGCTGAAGCTCATGAGTAGAACCTATTACCAATCGTAATTTTATCTCCTAATACTTTTTACTTATGTGCCAAGTGATAAATTATTTTCAGTTATTGATATATGAAAGTTTGAATGTTCAGTTGTCATTATTGCACTTTTGTACAGTGATAGCTATTCTTCTTATGCTAAGTATATGAATAACTCTTATGCGATATGTTTATCATAATTGTTTCGGATAATTTCTTATACAAAACAATCAATTTTAATGGATTCCTTTCTCGTAGTAATTGAATGATCTTTATTATCAATTGCTAGTGGAAACTATTTTAGAGCACGTAAGTGAATTGTTACTCCCGAGATAGTTTAAAATTAGATGTTTCTTTCATTAGAATAAATTGCATGTGTTAGTTAAAGATAGATTAGATTTAGAATAATCATTCACCTCATAAAACCTTAAAAGATAAAAACATCATTCCCGTTAGTTCTGTTAGCGCTTGAAATTTCACCTCAGGCTGAAAAAAGGTAAACTCCAAGGCAACATCAAACCACTTAGCCTCGTAGCTAGCCCTACGGGGCAGGAGAGGGCTCTCTCCGGTCTATCTCGGCAAAAGGTCTTCAACGGGCTGAGATAACCAATAAAGAACACTAATTTTAGGCTATTAAACTGGTAAAAAGGTTTGATTTGGGATTTTTAGGGTTTTGGTGGAAAATTGGGGAAAGGCAATTTTGGGTGTGGGGATTGGACGCAGTTTTTGTAGGGGGCTCTTTGGGGCGAGGTAGGAGACTGTATTGATGCCTTTGAAAGATTTGAATGGATGAGAATAATTGTTTAGGAGCTAAGGAGAGCAAGCAATCACCTTGAATTCTCCTTAAACAGCTGAAAACATTGATATTAAGCAAACTTAAAGGTAGAGCATAGCAACCATGAATTCTACCTTAACACTTCATTTGCTTAATTTGCAGAAGAAAAAGTAAGAAGATGATTCACATAACAAACTTACAAGTACAAAAAGAAACACACCATAAATACATGTAACCACAGGAATCCCAAAAAGGACTGCAAAACCCTGGTCTTTCTTCCTTTTCCAAAAATGCAGAGATACAATGAGTAATACAATAGAAGCTTTCTCCCTCAAGAGTCCAACCATGAAAATGACTAAGAAAGTACATAATATAGGAAAGCTGACATATTTCCTTGCCTCTAGGGGTCGAGCTCACTATCCTAGGAGCTGTTTCAACCAATTCCAAACTAAGCACTAAAATCTAGGCAGTCAAAACAACTTGCCTCTATAAGTTAGGGAACCAATTCATTCATTAAATTTTTGCCTTTTTTATGAATGAATCTTCTAGAAGAGATAAATAAGTGTCAAAGTATCATAAAATTAGATCATTTAAATCAAGGAGGATCAAAATCCACTCCAAAAAGTCAAACCTAGTCAAAACTGCGTTTTGCTGAGCTGTAGGTGAAAAATTGAGAAAATGTGCTGATGCGTAGCGCCCCAATCCCGAACGCGTAGCGCGCATTTGAGCCAACTTTGGAGGCACTTCCCGAAGTCCAAATGAGGCAAAAGTGGGCTTGTTGGAAAGGTCTGGATGTCTACTTTCCAACCCAAGTGGAATTTCTGAATTGGTGGTCATTTGCCCCTCCCAAATTGCAATCTCCCAAGACTGCTTCCTGTGTGTCAAAAAGGTGGCAGAAAGTCATTTTTTTGCTTGTTTTTTGACCTTCTGGAGGCTCAAAACTTGGTGAAATTTCTTGGTAATTGCTGAGCAAGTGTATTTTTGCATGAAAAATCCACAAATGCTGAGTTTTCATGAAATGGACCTCCCCAACGAAAGGGTCGCGCGCGGCGCGCTACGCGTTGGGGAAGAAAACCTGTTTTTTGCTCAAAAAATTCACAAATGACCAAAAATGCTCAATTTTTTTTGAAATTTGTGCAGAAGGTAAGTCATTTAGCACCATGCTCCTTCAAGAAAGCCTCAGCCAAGATGTGGAGGGGATCAGGCCTTTTTCTTCGTTTTAGTGCCTTGGCCAACCGTCCTTTGAGCACCTTCATTTTTGCCTTACATACGTGCATTCGAGCCCAATAATGATTCTTCATGTGGCGGAGCATATCTTTGTCTCTATTGGCTTTCGCCAACAACCTCTCCAAGTGAGTGTTCACCTGAATAAGCATGGATTCTCGATCTATGGGTGTCAAATCACCGGGTCTCCTACGGGCTAATTCCCGGTCTTCACGAATCTTCCGCTGCTCATAAAGCTCGTTCTCATCCTCCAATTGTTTGTTGTACTGCTCTAAATAGTTAATCACCCATTTTTCCATCTGCAATTTCTTGTGCAATGACTCATTCTCGGTCCTTTGCTCTCGGATGATCTCCTTGAGCTTTGAGGTAGGGGAGCTAGCCTCAATATCAATGATGTCAATATTTGGATCACCTGGCAATCCTTCCTCAATCATGGGCTGCTTTCCCCTTTCTGATGCCTGTGCTGTTGTCGGAAGTGAGGCCCCTTCCACCTGCTGTGGAGATAACACTCGCGGTGCTGATGAAGAAGGCGAGACCCCTTCCACCTGCTGTGGAGAAAATACTCACCGAGCTGATGCAAATAAGGCCCTGTGGCCTCTCTGATATGTGACCAATGGAGTGGAACTGACATGTCTGGGCTCAGGGATGTCATACTGCTGTGAAGGTCCTCCCTCCTCATGAACAACCTCAGGGGGTGGTGGCGCTGTGAAGAAATCTCGAGAGATGAAATCCTCCCATGAGGAAAAAGGAGGATGAAAATGGGAAAACCTTGGGCAGCATATCACTTTGAAAACCCTATCAAGCTTAGTCTTTCAATTTATACACCAACATTAGGGTTTTTCGTTTTCAATTTCATGGCATATTTGTCATATTTCCCTTACATTTACTTTGCAAAAAATAACCAAAAGAATCATGAAAGAGCTTACTTGTAACTTGTTGGAGCTGAGAGAAGTGTATTGGGTGTTTGCTGTAAGTTTTAGGGAAAAATACTCAACGCGTAGTGCGCCTTCAACGCGTAGCGCCCTTGTAAATTTACACTGTGAAAACCTTCCCAATGCATAGTGCGGCCCCAACGCGTAGCGCGCTCTTCCTAAAGCGTAACACGACTTTCAGATGCTTTTTGGAGGCCTTCCTGGTGTCCAAATTGGGCGCAGGATAGCTCGTTGGAAAGGTATTTGAGTCTAATTTCCAGCAAAACTGGAATTTTTCAATTTGGAGTTCATTTTCCCTATCAAAAATCAAATCTCCCAAGACTGGTCAAAATGTGCCAAATGAGGCTGCCTCAAGGCAGAGTGTTGTTTCAGTTGACTTTTGAATGCCTTCCTCAACTCCAAATTGAGCTCATGATAGCTCATTGGAAATATATTTGTGTCTAGTTAACATTTGACTCATAAAGAAAGTCATTTGGCCAACCAAGCTAGGAGAAAACTTGATTTTCCCAAGGTCACTTCAGAGGTGCATTCGATTCTCCTGAGGCAATGGTAATTTTGACATTTCTATAAAACCATGACACCTGTGTAAAAAGTGAAGGATTTTTTTCTTCCTTGGAATGTTTTAGACAAAAACCTCTCTCAGTTTTCCCAAATTCATCTTTTATTGCTCAGAAACATCATTTGAGTGAAACTTATCTCGATGTGTGGAACAAGGGAGTTTGTCGAAATGAAGCGAAATGAAGGGGATAAGGAGCTTCTAAATTCTTGGGGAAATTTTTGGAAGTAGGGAGGGATGTTAGGAAGTAGGGGAAAGTGGAATCTCAGAGATTGAGTGAGGGGACGGGGTCCAAAAGGGCAAAACACAGGCCTAGCCTAGAAAATTGCCAAGTTGTGGCAAGAAACTAGGGTTTGTGGAAAAATGAGGAATTTGGGGGATCTCAGAGATGGGAAGTGTGTGATAAGGTACATGAAGGATAGGGGAAGGTGTATGAACATCTGGATACAAGGTTTTCAGATGATTTGACCGTCCAAGAGAAATTGCCTTCAAAACCCTAGGAGAGGGAAATGACCTGACCTAGGCGCAACTAAAGCATGAACAAGGTGTAAAATGACCTAACGGAACTTGACATGATGATGAAAACCCTATGAATGATGATAGACTCAGCTGAATAGTGAAATAGACTGACATTTGGGCAATTTTAGAAGGAGTGAAAGCAAACCCTAGACCTAATGCCTAGTGACCAAATTTTGCTTGAAGACTCATTGAAATGACAAAATTTGACCTTGACACTCTGAGACCACTTTGTAAGAGCATATTTGATCACTGGAGGAAGGCTGGAAAGACTGACACTAACATTGGCTCCAATGGGGATGGTAGCTCCTTGGAGGTGCCAAGAACGACAGATCTTTGGGAGAGCAGACAGTGCCTCCATCTATTGGGCAATGGAGTCATTAACTCAAACTGAAATGCAAGACTGAAAACTGATGACTTGACGACACAAATTGAATCTCACTCAACTAAGAACTGACTCAATACTTAAACACAACCGAAAAATTGGAAATGATGCTCAAAGTGGAGCTTATTCATCACAACCTACTCTAACAGTTTCATTCATCACCTGATCAAGTGAAATGAAACAACCAATGCAACCAAGTAAGTATTCCATCTGCTGTTCGAATTTTCCGCAAGTGCTCATTTATGGACAACAAGAGAGAACTACTGAAAGGAAACTCCCATGACAACTCCAAGATCCGTTGAATGATATGAATTCTCTATCCGCCTCCAAAACCACTGCATAAGGATCTTGAAGTTCATGCACACTGGGACTTAGCTCCTCCAATGGATTACTTATCTTCTCCTCATACCACGAATGCAAACTTTGATCTGATCCTTGTGACGAGACCTCTGCTGAAAATGACAAAGTAACCGGCTGCCGGATCAAATTCATATCAACACATGTTTCAAGGTCACATGTAGTCAATGGAGAGAGACTTTGACTGCAAACCTCATCCAAAACATCAACTATTGGATCATGAAAAACTTGAAAAGACTACTGCAACGTATTCATTGAAAATGTATGACATCCTTCTAGCTGTTCATCTTTTTCTTGAGAGATTTTATGAAGATTCTGCCTTATAAACTGAAATGCTTCGAAACTAAAGGGTATAGAATCTTCCTGCATCATCAAATCATGTATTTCATCTTCCACAGCTTCATCTGTAATCTGCCCTTCAATTTCATTTGGTGGCTGCAAATCTGATGCTACAGGCTGCTAAAAAAATTTTGTTATCTGTCTCATCCTCAACATTAACACTGAGAGATTGCTGATTTGTTATAGGCTGTTCATTTGAAGATTTACTATGCAATCTACCCTTCAAAAACTGAAATGATTCAAAACAGAATGGTACGGAGTCACCTTGAATCATTAAATCATGTGTGTCCACTTCCAAGTCTTCAACTGCAACTTGACAATCAATGGCTTTCGGGGGTTGCAAATCTGAATATGAGAAGTCTTGAACAAAATTTTCATTGCTCTCAAGATGATTCAGATCAAGACTTGTTGACATTTGATTTCTGATTGCATGGTAGTTATCTCTGATGAACTGAAACGAATCAAAACAAAAAGGCAAAGATCCTTCACTTACTTCAAACTTTGATGTACTTTCCTCATCATTGTCATAGCTGATATGTGATGGATGAACATTGTATTCAAGCTGCTGAAAATGAAATTCTTCCTCCCACAAACTAGCTGCTTGTTCGTCTGCAATAGTAGCTTCTGTTTGGAGAACATAATCATCATCATACTGATCAAACTGAGGCAAATCATCGGTATAAAACATATCATCAAGCATGCAGGTCATATCAACAGTTCTTTCTTCGCCAAGGTGACCTACAAAATAATCATTATCAGATCTATGACAACTAGGATAAGAAACAAAATGTTTTGGAGCAGCAACTTGTTCTTCTTCAATTAGCGAGCCATGAGCTAGAACATAATCATCATTCCTTGCGTTGATCTTGTCCATCATCTTTTCCACTGAACTTACCAAAATGTCAAGTTTCACCTCTAGAGATGTTGATTCGACCGGATCTATGTTTTTTCATCTCTTCTTCTTTCAACCTTGCCCATCGGATCAGCAGATGCGCCTCTACATTTACTGCAATGTTTTGCATCTCATGAAGCGTTGCAATATCCCTTTCTCTCAGCTGAAACTCCATCTCCGGATCAAAGGCCCCCGGATAGTGCAAGAGAGCCGATCTAGGAGTAGGTCTTATATCAACTGGCATCGAATAATAAACTTGATTAAATCTGGCAGAAAATTGTTGTACTGTCTCCCCTGGCAATCTTTTCAGTTGGTTATACTCTTCGACAATCAAGAAAAGGTTCTGCCCGATCATCCACCTATCGAGAAAAACTTTGACGAATTGCCGGAAATCTGAAATGCTTGCATCAGGCAAGGTTTTGAACCAACTCTTGACTTTGGCTTGCAAAGAAAGAGCAAAAAGCCTTATACTAACATCTTTGCTATCAACTTCAAAAAGGTCTAGAAAAGACTCAACATTCTGCATATGTTGCTTAGCGTTGACATTCTTACTTTCACCATCAAACCTCGGCAAGTATAGATCATAGTTTTTGGGGAAAGCATGGAGAACAGAAGGTAAAACAAGAGGTTTATACCGGTTTGGAATTTTACAAGGTGTAGGGGTATGTACAGCAGGTATAGAATCAGTCTTGGTATTTTGAGGTTCATCAATCTGAAGATGGTCATCACAAAATTTAGAAGAAAGGTCTTGATCAAGCTCAAAGGTATGCAAATATTTGGTATTCACAATCTTCAAAGGGAAAGAATCAAATGCAGGTCGAGGATCTCTTCTCAAATACAGTATACTTTGCAAAGCCTTCTTGACATTTTTGGGAAAAGAGAAGAAATAATTTATGACCAAGAACAAAATGTCTTGGATGGAATTCCAACTTGAATACCTGATCTGTCCATGTTGTCCTTTCATGTTTTTGCTGGTCGGGATCATCCTCCAGTGGAGTCTTTGGATCTGATCTCAAAACTGATTTAGAGTCGCCAGGTTAATGATTTCAGCCTGTCAAGTGTCTGATCGGTGTCCACCATCAACCATCAGATCTGAACTTGATACATGTACTGGGTCAATTAGCAAGTTAGATGTCACGATTACAAGCTAGACCGGAGATTGACTGAAGTAGCGTTTATCTAAATCCGCTAATGCAAAGCAAAAGCGTTTCGAAGGCTACCTGGCATAACTTCAGGCTCCGTTTGTAGCTTATAAAACAAATGACATCAACAAGCAAACCATTTGTTCTGCCCAGTATGGTTTCCAATATGTTAGCGCTTGAAATTTCACCTCAGACTGAAAAAGGTAAACTCCAAGGCAACATCAAACCACTTATCCTCGTAGCTAGCCCTACGGGGCAGGAGAGGGCTATCTCCGGTCTATCTTGGCAAAGATTTTCAACGGGCAGAGATAACCAATAAAGAACACTGATTTTAGGCTAGTAAACTGATAAAAAAGTTTGATTTGGGATTTTTAGGGTTTTGGTGGAAAATTGGGGAAAGGCAAATTTGGGTGCGGGGATTGGACGCACTTTTCGCAGGGGGTTCTTTGGGGCAAGGTAGGAGACTGTATTGATGCCTTTGAAAGATTTGAATGGATGAGAATGACTGGTGAGGAGCTAAGGAGAGCAAGCAATCACCTTGAATTCTCCTTAAACAGCTAAAAACATTGATATTAAGCAAACTTAAAGGCAGAGCATAGCAACCATGAATTCTACCTTAACACTTCATTTGCCTAATTTGCAGAAGAAAAAGTAAGAAGATGATTCACATAAAAAACTTACAAGTACAAAGAGAAACACACCATAAATACATGTAACCACAGGAATCCCAAAAAGGACTGCAAAACCCTGGTCTTTCTTCCTTTGCCAAAATGCAGAGATACAATGAGTAATACAATAGAAGCTTTCTCCCTCAAGAGTCCAACCATGAAAATGACTAAGAAAGTACATAATATAGGCAAGCTAACATATTTCCTTGCCTCTAGGGGTCGATCTCACTATCCTAGGAGCTGTTTCAACCAATTCCAAACTGAGTACTAAAATCTAGGCAGTCAAAACAACTTGCCTCTATAAGCTAGGAAGCCAATTCATTCATTAAATTTTTACCTTTTTCATGAATGAATCTTCTAGAAGAGATAAATGAGTGTCAAAGTATCATAAAATTACATCATTTACATCAAGGAGGATCAAAATCCACTCCAAAAAGTCAAACCTAGTCAAAACTGCGTTTCGCTGAGCTGTAGGTGAAAAATTGAGAAAATGTGCTGATGCGTAGCGCACCAATCCTGAACGCGTAGCGTGCCTTTGAGCCGACTTTTGAGGCACTTCCCAGAGTCCAAATGAGGAAAAAGTGGGCTTGTTGGAAAGGTATGGATGTCTACTTTCCAACCCAAGTCGAATTTCTTAATTTGGTGGTCATTTTCCCCTCAAAAATTGCAATCTCCCAAGACTGCTTCCTGTGTGTCAAAAAGGTGGCAGAAAGTCATTTTTTGCTTGTTTTTTGACCTTCTGGAGGCTCAAAACTTGGTGAAATTTCTTGGTAATTGCTAAGAAAGTGTATTTTTTAATGAAAAATCCAAAAATGCTGAGTTTTCATGAAATGGACCTCCCCAACGAAAGGGTCGCGCGTGGCGCGCTACACGTTGGGGAAGAAAACCTGTTTTTTGCCCAAAAAATTCACAAATGACCAAAAATGCTCAATTTTTTTTGAAATTTGTGCAGAAGGTAAGTCATTTAGCACCATGCTCCCTCAAGGAACCCTCAGCCAAGATGTGGAGGGCATCGAGCCTTTTTCTTCGTTTTAGTGCCTTGGCCAACCGTCCTTTGAGCACCTTCATTTTTGCCTTACATACGTGCATTCGAGCCCAATAATGATTCTTCATGTGGCGGAGCATATCTTTGTCTCTATTGGCTTTCGCCAACAACCTCTCCAAGTGAGTGTTCACCCGAATAAGCATGGATTCACGATATATGGGTGTTAAATCACCGGGTCTCCTACGGGCCAATTCCCTGTCTTCACGAATCTTCCGCTGCTCATAAAGCTCGTGCTCATCCTCCAACTGTTTGTTGCACTGCTCTAAATAGTTAATCACCCATTTTACCATCTGTAATTTCTTGTGCAGCGACTCATTCTCGGTCCTTTGCTCTCGGATGATCTCCTTGAGCTTTGAGGTAGGGGAGCTAGCCTCAATATCAATGATGTCAATATCTGGATCACCTGACAATCCTTCCTCAATCATGGGCTGCTTGCCCCTTTCTGATGCTTGTGCTGCTGTTGGAAGTGAGGCCCCTTCCACCTGCTGTGGAGATAACACTCGCGGTGATGATGAATAAGGCGAGACCCCTTCCACCTGCTGTGGAGAAAATACTCGCCGAGCTGATGCAAATAAGGCCCTGTGGCCTCTCTGATATGTGACCAATGGAGGGGAACTGACATGTCTGGGCTTAGGGATGTCATACTGCTGTGAAGGTCCTCCCTCCTCATGAACAACCTCAGGGGGTGGTGGCGCTGTGAAGAAATCTCGAGAGATGAAGTCCTCCCATGAGGAAAAAGGAGGATGAAAATGGGAAAACCTTGGGCAACATATCACTTTGAAAACCCTAGCAAGCTTAGTCTTTCAATTTACACACCAACATTAGGGTTTTTCGTTTTCAATTTCATGGCATATTTTTCATATTTCCTTTACCTTTACTTTGCGAAAAATAACCAAAAGAATCATGAAAGAGCTTACTTGTAACTTGTTGGAGCTGAGAGAAGTGTATTGGGTGTTTTCTGTAAGTTTTAGGGCAAAATACTCAGCGCATAGCGCCCTCTGCCCAACGCGTAGCGCCCTTGTAAATTTACAATGTGAAAACCTTCCCAACGCGTAGCGCGCCCCCAACGCGTAGTGCGACTTTCAGATGCGTTTTGGAGGCCTTCCTGGTGTCTAAATTGGGTGCACAATAGCTCGTTGGAAAGGTCTTTGAGTCTACTTTCCAAAACAACTGGAATTTTTCAATTTGGAGCTCATTTTCCCTATCAAAAATCAAATCTCCCAAGACTGGTCAAAATGTACCAAATGAGGCTGCCTCAAGGCAGAGTGCTCTTGCAGTTGACTTTTGAATGCCTTCCGCAACTCCAAATTTAGTTCATGATTGCTCATTGGAAATATCTTTGTGTCTAGTTAACATTTGACTCATCAAGAAATTCATTTTGCCAACCAAGCTATGAGGAAACTTGAGTTTCCCAAGGTCACTTCAGAGGTGCATTCGATTCTCCTGAGGCAATGGTAATTTTGACATTTCTCTAAAACCATGACACCTGTGTAAAAAGAGAAGGAGGTTTTTTTTCCTTGGCACCTCTCTCAGTTTGCCCAAATTAATCTTTTATTGCTCAGAAACATCATTTGAGTGAAACTTATCCTGATGTGTGGAACAAGGGATTTTCTCGAAATGAAGCGAAATGAAGGGGATAAGGAGCTTCTAAATTCTTGGGGAAATTTTTGGAAGTAGGGAGGGATGTTAGGAAGTGGGTTGAAAGTGGAATCTCGGAGATCGAGTGAGGGGAAGGGGTCCAAAAGGGCAAAACACAGGCCTAGCCTAGAAAATTGCCAAGTTGTGGCAAGAAACTAGGGTTTGTGGAAAAATGAGGAATTTGGGGGATCTCAGAGATGGGAAGTGTGTGATAAGGTACATGAAGGATAGGGGAAGGTGTATGAACATCTGGATACAAGTTTTGCCGATTATTTGACTGTCCAAGAGAAATTGCCTTCAAAACCCTAGGAGAGGGAAATGACCTTACCTAGGTGCAATTGAAGCATGAACAAGGTGTAAAATGACCTAACAGAACTTGACATGATGATGAAAACCATATGAATGATGATAGACTCAGCTGAATAGTGAAATAGACTGACATTTGGGCAATTTTAAAAGGAGTGAAAGCAAACCCTAGACCTAATGCCTAGTGACCAAATTTTGCTTGAAGACTCACTGAAATGACAAAATTTGACCTTGACACTTTGAGACCACTTTGTAAGAGCATATTTGATCACTGGAGGAAGGCTGGAAAGACTGACACTAACATACTCTACCCCTTTTGCATGTTTCTGATTAATCTTTGGTTGTTGCATAATGTACTGCAATGCATGGTTGTCTGAATAAAGTATAAACTCCTTAGACATCAAGTAATGTCTCCACTTCCTCAAAGACTGCACCACTGCATAAAACTCATTGTCATAAGAAGAATATTTCTTCTTTGACTCATTCAGTTTTTCAGTGAAATAAGCTACAGGTCTATCCTCCTAACTTAAAATAGCTCCAATGGATTCTCCACTGGCATCACACTTCACTTGAAAAGGTTTATTAAAATCAAGCAAAATCAAAATAGGTTTCTCAGTAATCTCTCTTCAACAACTGGAAGTTCTTTTCTACTTCAACAATCCATTTAAATGGTTGTCTGTCGTTCTTTATAGTGTCAACAATAGAAGCATTAATATTACTAAAATTCCTTATGAATTTCCTATAAAAACTAGCAAGACCGCAAAAACTTCTTACCTCAAAGACACTTTTTAGTGAAGGCCAATCCATGATTGCCTTCATCTTCTCTGGATCCATCTTTAACCCATAAACAGAAACAACAAAACCCAAATATATCAACTCTTCCTTCATGAATGAACATTTCTTTAAATTTAACAGTAACTCCTCTTGTTGTAGCCTCTGTAAGACATAATTCAGATGTCTCACATGTTCCTCCTTAGATCTGTTGTAAACTAATATACCATCTAGATATACTTTTACAAATTTACCAATAAATTCTTTCAAAACTTCATTCATGAGCCTCATAAATGTACTAGGAGCATTTGATAATCCAAAAGGCATTACCATCCATTCGTACAATCCTTCATTTGTTTAAAAAGCATTTTTCCACTCATCCCCTTCTCTAATTCTGATTTGATGATAACCACTTTTTAAATCTAACTTTGTAAAATATTTTGCTCCACTCAAACAACCCATCAAATCTTCAATTCTAGGTAAAGGAAATTTGTACCTGATTGTTATCCTATTGATTGCTCTTGAATCAATGCACATTCTCCAGCCTCCATTTTCTTTGGGCTCAACACGGTTGGCACTACACAAGGACTCAAACTCTCTCTAAGCAGTCCCTTTTCTAACAGTTCCTGAACCTTTTTCTTGATTTATTCATTCTCTGTGGGAGTCATACTGTAAGCTTCTTTATTAGGTAGATTTGCTCCTGGAATCAAATACATATGATGACTGATTTTTCTAATGGGTGGTAACTCATCAGGAAAATCATCTACAATGATATCATAATAACTGTCTAACATCTCTTGAATTTCAATTGGAAATTCAAAATTTTTTTGTGGAAGTAATTATTACCTTGGGTTTGAAAATCAATGCAAAATTTACCTCATCCTCTTCTATTTGCTACAAGTACTCCTTTCCACTCAACAATAGGGTCTTTGGATCAGGTTTCCTTGATGCATCCTCTTCTTCCATAGGCAGCAATGTATGATTGACACCATCTTTACTAAATTTGTATGTGTTCCTCTTTCCATCATGCATATCTCCTCTGTCATACTACCAAGGTCTTTCCAAAAATATGTGACACACATCCATAGGCATCACATCACACATAATTTTGTCTATGTATTTTCTGAACTACAACTCCACTTCACACTGCTCATTCACTATCAACTGATATCCCTTTTGAAGCCATGACACCTTGTAAGGTGTTGGGTGTTTCTTTGTCTTCAATTTCAACTTCTCCACCACTTTTGTGGAGACCAAATTATCTGTACTACCACTATCAATTACCATCTGACAACATTTCCCTTGAACCTTGCACACAATGCTGAACAAGGTCTTTCTCTGTGCTAGTTAAACAATTTCCTTTGTTGGCTTTAACAAAACTTTGTTAACTACCAAAGAGTCCCATTTCTTTGGTACATTTTCTTCTTCTATTACCTTTGCTGCTTCTTGCTTAGTCTTAGAAACAATTGCATTTCTCTGACTTATTCCTGTATTTTCTAGGCACTCATAGGATCTGTGTCCCAACTTGTTACATCTCTAACATCTAACTTCTCTTCCTCTGCCTCTGACTCCTCCTCCTCAGGAAAAACTCCCTCTACTACTTGCATCACCTCCTATGGGTGCATGTTGACTTGAGCTGTTGCTAGCTCCATCTCTAGGTGTTGTACACATTCCTATATCACCCTGACTTCCCCTTCCTCGGAAAGTACCTCTATTTCTGGAAGATTGCTTCCTCATGATTTTTTCTTCAGCCTTCAATACCATATGATGAGCCTCTTCTACTGTTTTAGAAGACAGTACACTTATCTCATTTTGAAACTCCATTTTGAGACCATTTACATATCTTGCAACCTTCTCATTTGTATACATCAGCAAACAATGTTGGCCAATAGTTGTTAGGATATTCCGACACGTAGGAATAGTTAAGTATAACTTGGTCTAGTATAGAGTTAGGTAAAGTGTGTTTCTTTACTATGTACATTTGTAACACAATCCGACGGTCATGATATGTAGTGATCCGACAGTTCATTCTCTCCTCGGTATTACCGACACTTGATCTGTGGCTTGACACCCAATTGGTCCATGAATTCTATTTAAAGCGCATGGAGGGTCATTTGTAGGTTCACCGTGCATGAGAGAAGCTTATGTAAATTTTCATTATTTTATTAATAAATTGCCTATATTAGCCACGTTGGCGCAGGCCGTGGACTGTTTCCCTCTCTGAGGGTTTTAACCACGTCAAAATACTAGTGTATTGATCTGTGATCTGTTTGCGAGCGGTGTCCTTTTGGTGTTCTGTCTGAGGAACTTACCTTGTAAATTCCTACATTGATAGCTTTCATACGAGCTACTGGTGCAAATGTTTCTTCAAATTTGATTCCTTCAACTTGTGAATAACCTTTACAAACAAACCTTACCTTGTTTCTGATGATTTGTCCATCTTCATTCATTTTGTTTTGAATACCCACTTAGTTCCTATTATGTTTTTGTCCTTTTGACGAGGTACCAGCTCCAATGTCTCATTCTTCTCAATTTGAGACATTTCTTCTTCCATGGCTTTTACCCAATGAGGATCCTTACTTGCTTGAGTAAATGTTTCTGGTTCTATCATGGATAGAAGAGCAACATCATTTTTCCTTGGTGTGTTTTTCATTCTTCTTCGTGTCTGCATACCCACTTAGCCGGACTTCAACTATTTATACACTTGGACATATATATCATCGGGTCCACACATGCACGTTTTCTGATGTTTGCCTTTTTCGGATCAATCCTCCACCGTAGATCTTACCATCCCATCCGATGGTTGATATTACACCCAACCAACAAAGCTGCTCAGTAATCTTGCACTGTAGATCAAAATGCATTTGATCCAATGCTCGACAATGATATTGGGTGAGCTACATGCACAAGGATTACTTGCCCGATAAGGTGGTTTCCTCTCTCCTTCTCCTACCACGCGTTATCAAGTGATCAAACCTAAATACCACTTATAGCCTTGAGTCCGCCTGAAAACCACTGTCACTATTTCAAACCTTATTTTTGGAATATAGCCACGTGCATTCACTCTTCATTCGTATTCTTGGTTTATGCCTATATTATATACTCCTCTGCTCTTTTGGCTCCTATGTTGACTTCTTTGGATCCTGATATGGCTTTCCTGTGGCTTTCGATATCGCTGTTTATGCTTCTCTGCTACGTGTTCCTCTTTGTTTCTTCCGTTGAACTTCTTCCTCTGGATTTTCTTTGACTGCTCTTATTCTGAGCTTCCAATGAGATCTTCCGATGTATCTTCGCTAATGCGATCCTCTTTCTAGTGGCTTTGCTTCTGTTCTTCACAATTCTGCTTTGCTTCTCCTTGGCTTCATAATAACATTAATGACAATGTAGACCAACACTAAGAAGATGGGGTGAATCAATATTTCTTTCAATTGTTATATTATGTCAGTTAATAATTTTATCATAAGTAAGGCCAAAACACAAGAAATGAAACAAAAAGAAGTGAGGACTCCAATCCTATCAACAAATCCAGGCTCCAAGTTGGTCAAATGAGGACTCCAATCCTCTCAACGAATATTCAACAAGGCTCCAACCTTGACCTACTTAAAAAATTCAAATAATACTAATTCAAAATATCATTAAAAAGACATCAAACCTGCTACAATAATATTTCCACAAATTGCTCCAAAATTATTCACAAGTTGCTCCAAGAAAGTCCTCAAATATCTACAAAAAGGTGTCTTTTAGGTCCACATAAAAGATTTTCTATAAGTATTCTTCAAGAGTGACCTCCAATTTTGCTTCAATAGGCCTGTTCCAAAACTTCTTCAAGCCTACACAAGGTCTGATCCAAGGCTCATCAACATCTTCTCAAAATACTTATCCAAAAACTCCAAAAGTATGCCCAAAAGATACACAAATGTTGCTTCAAATATATGGTTATGTTTGTACTTTTGAAGGTCAAAATTCCTCATAGGTCCAAGTCACTATTACAAGGCCAAACCTCTATATAGGAAGGCCACGTGTCTTGCTTCTTCAAGAGGATGGGAGAATTCTTGAGTGGTTTGAGAGTTATGCTCCAAGGATCACAAGGATGAAACTTAGAGTCTACAACTTAGGACAAAAATTATTTGTCTCAAGTATGAGCTTTAATAGAGGTTTGAACTTCCCAATCTCAGGTCTGAGGTATGTCCCACCTCAGGGTTAAGGATTCTCCTCCAATAAGGTTGAAAATATTTGCTCCAAGGTGAAGGTATAGGGGTCCAAAAGCTTCTTCACAAGAAGCAACAAAATATAGCTTCAAAATACCAATCCAAAACTAAAAATTGACCAAAAGTTTTTATCAAAAACCAGAGATACGTATTACAAATTATTCCTTTCCTTGCTTCTAAGTTCATGAGTTATGAACTTTTCTTTCTACCTCAAGTCCAAACTCTTTCTTGTATTCCTTGCTGAATTGGATCAACAAATGGACGAGTCACATTGTGTGTTTCTACTAATTTGACCATGTTTGAAATAACATGTCTTTTGGAGAGGGGTCGACTTATTCTCATGTAGGCCGACTTGTTTTGAGAAACAAAATATGGATTTTATATCTTGTAAATTCAATTTCTCTTCAACGAGAAATCCTCTACAAGTCTATGTCATGATCAAGTCATCCTTTACCATCAATAATTTGATTATTCTTCCAATAATGCCCTCCTTTGTTATTGATGGAAAAAATCTCTTCATATGCTACTCCTCCTGTCATCATGTTGCACCCTTTGTCATGATGTTTCTCCCATTTTCATATTCTCCCACTTTAACATCAATATAAAAAATGGATGCTCTAATGGGATTCAAGAGAGATTACCCCCATCTCTTGATGAATATATTCAAATGATTCACACTCTCTCTTTTCAAAATGCAAGTTACAGCCCTGATGATAGACTCACTTAGTCTGAAACGTTGGTTATAAAATGATAACAAATTTTTTCCACAAATATTTTTGAAATTCAACCAACCTGTATGGAGTCACTCTTTAAAACAATCTCAAGAGCTAAATAGCTATCCTTAACTATTAACTATTAATTGCTCCAAGCATTCACACTCTCTCTTCTCAAAATGCAAATTACAGCCCTAATAATGGACTTGCTTAGTTAGTCCAAAACGTTGGTTATAAAATGATAACAGGTTTTTTCCTCAAATATTTTTGAAATTCAACCAACCTATATGGAGTCACTCTTTAACACCATTAAGTCTCACCGTGGAAGAGACATAATGAACATTGCACTAAAATTTGAGAAGATGATAATCTTAAGAGCTAAATACCTATCCTTAACTATTAACTATTAATTGCTCCAAGCATGCATGCTCTCTCATCTCAAAATGAAGATTACAACCCTGATGATGGAGTCACTTAGTTAGTTCGAAACACTGGTTATAAAATGATAACAGGTTTTTTCCACAAATATTTTTGAAATTCAACCAACCTGCATGGAGTCACTCTTCAACACCATTAAGTCTCACCATGGAAGAGACATAATGAACATTGCACTAAAATTTGAGTAGATGAGAATATCAAGAGCTAAATACCTATCCTTAACTATTAACTATTAATTGCTCCAAGCATTCACACTCTCTCTTCTCAAAATGCAGATTACAACCCTGATGATGGAGTCACTTTGTTAGCCTGAAACGTTGGCTATAAAATAATAACATGTTTTTTCCACAAATATTTTTGGAACATCTACAATTTATTTTTAGTGTTAACATACTCCATTTTGATGTTATACTCCGCAACCCGTTCTCGAAGAAAGTGGTACTTGATTGGGATGTAATTTTTCTTTGAATGCATGATTATATTCTTTGAGAAGCTAATTTCACTGGTATTACCATAGTAGATGGTGATAGTATGATTTGTTTCTATATTGACATCCTTTAAGGCTTCCTTCATCCATAGATTTTGTGTAAAACAATTTGTTGGTTCTATATACTTGGCTTCAACTGTAGAGAGATATATAGATGATTGTTTCTTGCTTAACGGAGATACAAGATAGTCTCCTAAGAATGCATTCCCACTGGTACTCTTTTTATCATCAACACTTCCTACACAATTTGCATCAGTTTATGATGACAAGGTAATATTTTTGCCTTTATTGTTCCATAGTCCAAAATCAAGAGTGCCTTATCTGAGAATTCTCTTTACAACTAGCATATGAGATTCCTTGGGCTAATTGGAAACTTTCCAGCATTCCTATGGATTGCATGATGTATTGTCATTTGAATGTTTGG
>APFE031304908.1:1551-13692 GCA_000404065.3 Pinus taeda | reverse complement strand
ACGGAAACGAGTTTCCAAGCCGTACGGTACGGGGAAACTTGTTTTTGTTTCGTTTCCCCTGGGAAACGACCCCTAGGGGCACGTTTCCTGCAACTTAGCCGTGAAGGAAATCAAGACTTAGAAGGAGTCTAGAGGGAACTTGTTCCTTAGAGGATTTCTAGCGCCAAAGAAATTGAGATCTAAGTTTTGCTGGGCAGCGATGAAAAGAGGGAGAAGGGAACTTGTTTCGACACTCATTTGAGCAGAGATGGTAGTTAATGACTAAGGGATTAGGATAGATTGGATGGTGCATCCAATTTTTTCATTTGGAAGGCCAAGAACTTGGCAGTCTGAGGGTCAGCACAGATTAGCAGCAGAGGTAGCTTCAACATCATGGGGTATCCAGACTGACCAACATGTCAACTTTTGGGTGACTTATTTCAGTTGCTTACTTCTCAACAATTGATTTGCAATGCAACAACTAGCAGTGGCAGTGCTATGGGCAACATGATGTAGCGTATTGAGAGGGAGCTATAGTACAGATGTAGCAGTGACAATGGCAGTGTTATGGGCAACAGTGCCTGATGCAGTAGTGCAGTGGATGAAGGGCAGTGGGCGAAGCATCAACAACACAGAGGACTGATGTCGTGGATTAGTGTGATGCTTCTATTAAGAAGTATTGCTAGAACACATTCCTCGTTAAGAGGGAGTGTTGATTTTGGGAAGCATCGGATGTGCTCTAGCTCTGAAATTTTGTGGAGGGGCTAGAATACATAAGATCTCCAAGACCCATAAATCGTTTGGAGAAATTTTGCGATGATTGTGAGTTATTAAAATAATTAATATTTTTAATGGGTTCCTATGTCTAAACTTAGGAAAATAAAAATATTAATGGGTATTAATAAAAATATGCGTTGGAAGCTTCTAAGAGGCGAGAATCAAGTCTGTTTTAATCTTAGCCATTGATTAGGGACTTAATCTCGACCATTGATTCATCAACAGGAAAAGTATAAGAGGAGGCTTGAGGGTTAGTTGGAGACACGACGAGTGATCAAATCAGTTCGATTTTCTGGGGTGTGGTTTGCTGAGAAAATCGAATTAGTGATCTGAGCTGCAGCGAGAGGGGAAAAAGCAGAGATTTGGATCGGAAAGGAGTTCCAAGCCAAAGAGTATCGGGAAAAGAGGCAACAGTAGAATCAGAGAGGCAACGTAGAGGCCTACACAGCCCAGGAAGGGGCTCACGCAGTGCTGACGCAGGCCAAGAGGGTCTCTTGTAGTGGCAGTGCAGGATATTCGTTAGAAGTTCGAGATTTTGCTGGAGAATCGAGTTTTTGAGCCAGGAGGGCTGAACAACAGCCTTCTTCCAACAAATCGATCCAGCAAAAGGGGTGACATAGTCTCCTAGAAGCAAGATGCTAGCCCAAGCAGTGATTGTGCTGGGATTTTGCAATGTTTGCCGGAGTTAGGCCACTAAGTGGATCATTTGTGACTTGGAGAACGACGTAAACCCTCGTATGCCTTTCTGGCTGTTGTGATTTCTTTGAAAGGTTAACCGGTGTGAGAGGCAACTTACTTTACTTAGATTTTGCTTGCTTAATAATATAAACCCTCTATCTGTTGTAGAAGGTTTCCCGCTTTGGGTTTTTACGGGGACGTGTTGTTCAAAAATAACAGTGTCCGTTGTGTGCTTGTCTCATGAATTGTTTAGTTTATGATCTGTATGTCAATGTAGTCTGCAATAGTGTTTTTCATCATTGTTTATAAGTAACTAACTTGTTGAATGAAATAACAAGTAGGAGATGATAAACCAGTGACTGCAGTAGGATTTCTGTTTGTATAGATTCAGAAATTTTCACACTGCGCTACTGCTATCATTGCTGCTGTGTGCACTGACGACAACCTCCCTCTAAATAAGAACTGGGAAATATCTCTTGCGTTGGAATTCCTCTCATGGAGTCTCTCTTTAGCTGGAACTACGCCTGCACTTTGCAACTGACTAATTCGCACTGCTACCCCTGATGGAAACTCTCATGGAGTCTCTCTCTGGATAGAACTGTGCCTGCTACCTGCAACTTGCCAATTTGCACTGCCACCAATCACACAAATTTCCTGTAACTGCAATTGGAAACTCGATCTCTCCTGATCTACTGAGTCACTGCAATTGGCTCTGCACCTGTCTTACGAGTATTTGATTGCACCTAGGTCTGCACTACCTTCCGAGTACCTGATTGCGTCTAACTAGCTCTACAATTGTCTCACAAAAGTTTGACTGCAACTAGCTCAACGTTGTCACTTGAACGTCTCACCGTGCTTTTGTTGACACTTCGATCTTCCTGTTACTTTTACTTTGTGGGCTCTTGTAGCAAAGGTACTGATTAATGTGAAGAACTCACAACCACTGGATTTGATCTACTGATCAAACACTCCATGGATAGATCTATACCTCTTTGTACTCTTCCATCGGATCTTACTCGATCTTGCATACTGGAGTATCATACTCCATCTGGATCTAGTGCCACTATATCTCCTTTCGAGTTCTGCCCTTGATTAGAACCTTGCTTTGCTTTGCAACTCATACTCCTTCCAACACTTTATCTGACAATAGGAAGTTGATCTGCTTCTTAGATATGCGTTCTAGCTAACTTAGCAATCTCATATGGCCATCTCTGAAAGCTGTAAAAATCTCCTATACACTGTTGAAATTTCTAAGTATTGCCCATTAGAAATTTTATCTGTATTCTTTGGTTTATCCCGCCTACTTGTTTAATTACTAACTATTGAAATTTCTAAGTCTATCCGTTAGAAATTTTATCTGTATTCTTCTGGTTTATTTCTCCTACTTGTTAATTATCAACAAGTTATTTAAACATATAAACATCGAAATAAACACAATATAGTCTCAACCATCTACTGATCAACAGTTGAAAGAAATAGCAAACACACAAGTGACACCGTTATTTTTGGACAACTCGTCCCCAGAAAAACCCAATGTGGGAAAACTAGTGCAACAATTCTGAGGGTTACATTATTATGCAGTATATCCTTGAGTACAACTATGTGCCAAACTGGCTCACTCGACAGAGAAAATAATTCGGCAGTAATACCTCTCTATTCGAAAGCAGATATTCGGAAAGTCTGCCCCATGAAACCCTCTCTAACACAACTGAAGCACTGCGTCAACCCTCCTGGCCTCTGCGTTAGCCTGAAAACCCCTTGCGTCAGATCTCTAAGGCTCTGCGCAAACTCTCTGGCTCCTTGCATCTCTCCTGTAGCCTCTGCGTGAATGACGGAGGCCTTTTTGGCCTCTGCGCTGTCTCTGCTAGCCTTTACGTGGCTCCCTTTGGCTTCTGCGTCTGCCTCTGCACTGGTCTTCCATCACTATCTCTACCTCTATGTCTCGTACTCACTGCCCCTCGCTGCAAACTGATCACTAATTCAATTTCTCTTAGCAAACCCTCATTTAGAAAATCGAATGATTGATCACTCTAGTGTGTTCTCCAACTGACCCTCAAGCCTCTTCTTATACTTTTCCTGTTGGTCTTTCAATGGCCGAGATT
Source organism: Pinus taeda (assembly GCA_000404065.3). Lineage (NCBI taxonomy): Eukaryota > Viridiplantae > Streptophyta > Pinopsida > Pinales > Pinaceae > Pinus > Pinus taeda. Next base: position 10,156 of record APFE031304908.1, on the reverse strand, counting down.
GCATCTCTAATCAATGGCTAAGATTAGATTTGGCTTGATCCATGTTTTTTGGAACCTTTTAACCCAATTTTATATTAATACCCATTGATATTTTATTTTTCCTAAGTTTAGACTTAGGAACTCCATTAAAAATATTAATTATTTTAATATCTCCTAAACCGGGAAGGATCTGCCCAAACCATTTCTAGGTCTTGGAGATCTCATGTGCTTTAGGCTCTCCTCCAATTTTCATGGCTAGAGCACATCCGATGCTACCCCAAATCAACACTCCCTCTTAGTGCGAACTATGCTCTAGTAATACTCCTCGTTGAGCATCACTCTGATTATACGGCATTGGTACCTGTGTTGATGCTGGGCCTCCCCGCCCAAAATTCTCTGCACTGCTGCATCCTATACTGCTGCCCATGGCCCTGCCACTGCCACTGCTACATTCGTATGACAACTCCCTCTGCATTCGCGCTGCTACTAGTCCTTTCTCCCAACACTGCATCTGCACTGCAAGCCCCTCTCATCATGCTGCATCGTGCTACTGCTAACTGTTACTGCACTGCAACTCAGTTACTGAGAAGTAAGTAAATGATCCACCCAACTACTGACATCCTTGTTGGGCTAGAAACACTCCAAATGCTGAAGCTCTCTTTACCGCTATCAAGTGCTCCCTCAACTTCCTCTGCATTGCTGCAACAAATCCCTGCATCTCGCACCACTGTAAACCTCTTTGTGCCATCCTCCACTGTTGCAACCCTCTTTGTGCCTCTTGCACTGTTGCATCCTGCTAGCCTTGCGCTGCCTGGGGACACTTGCACTCTATCACTCTCTATTGCTTCATCCGCATCCATTTCTACCGACATCTGCCAGTCCTGCTACTCTCTCTTCGGGGATCCCGTAGCAAGGTATAATTCAAGAGTTTTGGTACCTCAAGGATCTTGCCCCTCATCACCTGTAGTCTCCCTTGCTACAGCTCGATGTCTCCCCTCCTCTTCTCTAGAGGTACATGAGCACTCATGGCATAATCGTTATTGTCCTCTACCTCCTTTTCTGCCTTCGCTGGCGCTGCCTTGGAGTCATACGCCTCTCCCTTGTTCTTCTTCCTTGGACACTGGTTCGCATAATGACCCAGTTCCCCACAATTGAAGCATTTGACCTTGGAGAGGTCCTTTTTCTTCCTCTTCTCCTACTTTCCCGTAGATGCCAGAGCTGCATCTTCTTCCTCTTCCTTCTTGGTCCGGACTCCTTTGCTGCTACTTCCAGTCTTGCTCAGCCGTCTGATCTCTTCTTGACGAAGGGCCGCTCATAATTCTTTCCAATATGGAAGATCTTCTGTGCCCAGAATGCTCTAGACAAATGTCTCCCACTCCTCGGAGACTGCGTTTAGAGTGGTCCTCACCATCAACCCCTGATCTGTCGTGGTCTCTATGGAAGTCTTTTGGTCCCAGATTTCCTTCAATCTACGGAGGAAGTGATCTATTTGCTCCCCCTTCTGCATTTGGTATGACCATAGCTGATTCTTGAGTAACATCTTCCTTTGCATCGAAGTATGCTGGTATAATGTCTTCAAGGCATCCCACATTTCCTTTGCCGTCTCCTTCTTGGCAATATGTTGGACCACATGATCCTTGACCCCATATAGGATGATAAATTTCGCCTTGGCCATTGCCTCCTTGTACTTCTCATTATCGGCAGGGACAACTGGGATAGCCAGTGTTCTTAAAGTGAAGGCCTTGATGCGATGTCTATCTAGAATGGACAGGATCTTGGCCTTCTAGACCACAAAATTGGACGCCCCGTTCAGCTTGTCCTGATCCCCCAGCCCATTCATGGCCATCTCTCTGCTCCTTCTGTCGACTCTTCCGAGTCTCTCTACTCCCCTCTGGAAGTTCTCTCTTCGACTTTTGTTGAGTCTCTCTAGACTCCCTCTGAGACTTGATTTCCCTTCTGGAAATCCTCCTGCCAATCGTCAAGTCGCACTTCTCCGATCTTTTGTGCACTTGCAACACTGATCCGGATTGCTTGGCTAGAAATCCACCTCGGTAGCGACTCCCTCTACCTTGGTTTTGCCCCGTTAGGTACTGTTCTACCCACAACACCCCACCAGCTTCACTCCCCACAAACTACCCACAACTTCCTATGCCCCAACAATTGAAGGATTGAGCCTCTAGGCTCTGCGCAATCTTGACACTGGCTAAAATGCTCCCTCAACCAACTGTGTCAACCCTCCTGGTCTCTGCGTGAGCCCTTTTCTGCCCTCCTTCGCCTTTGCGCTACCCTCTCTCTGGCCCGGATAGATGCACAGTCCCTCTGCGTCAACCCTTCTTCTGTCACTTTCTGCAAGAATCAGCTTCTATCACTCGGGACAACTGATTTTGCTGCAAATGCTCTGCTTCAGTTGATGCCTTCAGCTCTCCTGTGATTGCAACCACGCTTTGAAACCATGTTGAAATTTCTAAGTCTATCCGTTAGAAATTTTATCTGTATTCTTTTGGTTTATTTCTCCTACTTGTTAATTATCAACAAGTAATTTAAACAAATAAACATCGAAATAAACACAATACAGTCTCAACCATCTACAGATCAACAACTAAAAGAAATAGCAAACACACAAGTGGCACTGTTGTTTTTGGACAACTTGTCCCCGGAAAAACCCAATGTAGGAAAACTGATGCAACAATTATGAGGGTTATATTATTATGCAGTATATCCTTGAGTACAATTGGGTGCCAGACTGGCTCACTCGATAGAGAAAATAATCTGGTAGTAATACCTCTCTATTCAGAAGCAAATATTCGGAAAGTCTGCCCCACGAAACTCTCTCCAGCACAACTGAAGCACTGCGTTAGCCTGAAAACCCTGTGCGTCAGCTCTTTGAGGCTCTATGCAACCCCTTTGGCTCTCTGCGTCACTATTGTAGCCTTTGCGTGAATGATGCAGGCCCTTCTGGCCTCTGCATTGTCTTTGCTAGCCTTTGCGTGGCTCCCTCTGGCTTCTGCGTCTGCCTCTCTGCCTCTGCACTGGCCTTCTGACGCTATCTTTGCCGCTCTATCTCGTACTCATTGTTCTTCGCTGCAAACTGATCACTGATTCGATTTTTCTTAGCAAATCCCATTCTAGAAAATCGAATGACTGACCACTCTGGTGTGTTCTCCAACTAACCCCCAAGCCTCTTCTTATACTTTTCTTGTTGGTCCTTCAATGGCCAAGATTACATCTCTAATCAACGGCTAAGATTAGATTTGGCTTGATCCATGTCTTTTGGAACCTTCTAACCCAATTTTATATTAATACCCATTAATATTTTATTTTTCCTAAGTTTAGACTTAAGAACTCCATTAAAAATATTAATTATTTTAATATCTCTTAAACCGGGAAGGATCTGCCCAAACCATTTCTGGGTCTTGGAGATCTCATGTGCTTTAGTCTCTCCACCAATTTTCATGGCTAGAGCACATTCGATGCTACCCGAAATCAACACTAACAAGTTATTTAACCATATAAACACTGAACTAAACATAATACAGTGTCAGCCATCTACAGATCAACAACTGAAAGAAATAGACAAACACACAAGGGACACCGTTATTTTGGGACAATCGTCCCCGGAAAAACCTAACTTGGGAAAACCAGTGTAGCAGTTCTGAGGGTTTTTATTATTAAGCAGTTTTTCTGAGTACACTGGGTGTCAAACTGGCTCACCCGACAGAGAAAAATAATTTGGCAGTAATACCTTTCTTAGGAAGTAGATATTCTGAAAGTCTGCTCCACTAAACACTCTCCAGCTCACTCTGAAGCACTGCATCAACCCTCTTGGCCTCTGCGTCAGCCTGAAACCCTCTGCGTCAGCCTTTTGAGGCTCTGCGCAGCCTCTTTGGCCCTCTATGTCAGTCACGCAGGCCCTTCTGGCCTTTGCGCTGTATCTGGTGGCCTCTATGTGGCTTCCTTTGCGTCTGCCTCTCTACCTCTATGCTGGTCTTCCGGCACTATCTTTGCCTCTCTGCCTTGCACTAAGTGCCCCTCATTGCAATTGATCACTGGATCGATTTCTCTTAGCAAACCCCGCTCTAGAAAATCGATCTGACTGATCACTCTGGTGTATCTCCCACTGACCCTCAAGCCTCTTCCTATACTTTTTCTGTCGAGTCTTCAACGACCAAGATCATATCTCTAATCAACGGCTAAGATTAGATTTGGCTTGATCCATGTCATTTAGAACCTTTTAACGCAGTTTTATATTAATACCTATTAATATTTTAATTTTCCGAAGTTTAGACATAGGAACTCCATTAAAATTATTAATTATTTTAATATCTCCTTCACTAGGCAGAATTTCTACAAACCATTTCTGGGTCTTGGAGATCTCATGTGCTTGAGGCTCTCCACCAATTTTCATGGCTAGAGCACATCTAATGCTACCCCAAATTAACACTCCCTCTTAGCGAGGACTATGCTCTAGTAATATTCCATACTGAGCATCACCCTGATTATACGGTGCCGATATCTGTGCTGGTGCTAGGCCTCCTCGCCCAACATCCTCTGCACTATTGCATCTTGTATTGCTGCCCATGGCTCTGCCATTGCCACTGTTGCTTTCGTACGACAGCTCCCTCTGTATTCGTGATGCTGCTGGTCCTTTCTCCCAACACTGCATCTGCACTGCAAACCCCTCTCATCATGCTGCATCGTGCTACTGCCAACTGCCACTGCCAAGTGCTACTGCACTGCAACTGATATGATAATCACCCTATGAGTGACACCAATTTAAAGTTTATTAAACAAAAGGTATTACAGACTCATGTGCCGGTGTGTGTTCTGTGTTATTTAAGCAACGGATCGATCAAATTGCCAATACACAGACATTTAAATGGAAAGAAAACAGAGAAATACAGTAAGCAACCACAAAGACACAAGCAATTTTAATAAAGAGTTCACCTTATTCTCCAGGGCTACGTCTTCGGTCCAACTTTCAGTGGTGGCCTTATTTTATTGGGTCTTTGAGTAGAGAATTACAATGCAGGGACTCAATGTGAGTTCCCCTGAAGCATGTTTGCTTGGCAGGGTGGTACTTGGATTCCCCAAGCCACTGGAGTAGATAGACTCTTCTTCTTCCTACCAGCTTTGTGACCTTTTGATCTACAGTGGAAGGAGCCAAATGAGATGCTCGATCCGGACATATTCCTCTATGGGATGGCTTGAATCTCTCAAGCTCTCTAGTGCTCGATGCTGCCGCTGGTCAGCTCGACCCTTTGTCTATCTCTGCTTTCGCTTAACTGCCTCTTCTCTAGTTTCTGTCTCTTAGTGTTCAATTGTGTATCCTGTTTCGCTGTTCATGGCTTTTAGTCATTCGAACCCATGCCTGTTCGGTTCCTCTTCCGCCTTTGTCGATTCACCTTCTACAGCTGTGCTTGGAGTTCCCTGTTCGGTGTCAACATGAACGCTCAGGGTGTGGCCACATGTCCCCATCTGAACAGCGCCAGCCTGCTTGTCGGTTCGTTTCTTCAGTTACGTCGTGGATGCACTCTTCTTCCACTGTGGCGGTCAAACGGACCTCAAATCTTTACAAACGCGGCTTAATCCTTCGTCAATTATGCTTCCTCCATCGGGCGCAATCGCAGCTGTTCGATCTCGGACCTCCAGATCCGACGCCATTCGCACGACCTGCGCTATTGACTTGCTCGACCGATAACGCGTGATCAACGACGGTTTTCTCTCTCCTCTGCCGCCACGCGTCAATCGTTGAGTGGGATCGCTTCACTTTCTCCAAACTCGTTTACCATTTGAGGGTGCCCCGATCAATACCGCCGGTTTCCAGAGCGTGGGTCCCATCTTGTACGATTAGCGCTTTGGCCTTTCCTACCCGTGGTTCTCCAGTTCGCCATGCGTCTAAGTGCTCGGGCTTCCCCCATTTCGGCCCTGTTCGCCCAGCGATGCGTGATTAGCGCATAAAAAATCACTTCCTTTTCCCGATCTGGGGCTTCCAGGGGCTACTTTGACCTCCTGCGCAGTCTCCATGGGCCTCGGTCAGCGCGCTTTGACCGAGGTCCTCGTCGTTCCACGTTGGCTGCCATTGCCACTAGTTCAGGGTGTTTTTGATCACTGTTTTTGGAATTTTTAGAGATTCGTCCCGCCTGATACAATCATGGTTCTTTGCCAGTCTTTGATGGATCCAATTCGGATCATGGCCTTCCTACTGAAAGAACTTTTGGACCACCAAAAGTTGGTTTTCAAGCATCGACTAAGTGAGGGTATTGCTTTCTCACTTGTTCAATCTCAATCCACTTCGCACTGCTTGGCTTCGAACCTTTGAGCCCAATCCTGAGGTATTCCACTTGTCCACTGCGCGTCGTCCTTACCTTCCTGTCCAGCACTGTGTCTTCCTGTAATTCATTAAGATATTCAGGTAGTAGGTCATCAACAGAAGGTAATTGACTCTGCTCTTCAGGGTCCTCAATCATTGAAGGTTCAAACAGCCTCAAGCAATCTGCGTTTACGACTGAGTAGATGTGCATGTAAGCTGGTAGATCAAGGCGAAAAGCATTTTCACCAATCTTCTCAAGTATCCTGAAGGGTCCATATCTGATAGGTTTTAGCTTTTTACCTTCACCTTGGATCCTGTCCTTGCTGATATACAACCAGACTTGGTCTCCAACTTAAAAACTATGCTCCATCCGATGCTTATCATGCCTAGCGTTGTACTTGGCCTGGCTCTTTTCCAGCTGTTCTTGTACTGCCTTGTGGATCTCCTAGATCTGTTCAATGAACCTAGTTGCCTTGTCCACATCACTATGCCTATCAACCATGGTATCTTTACCAAAGACAAAATCCAAAGGAGACCTTGGTATGAAACCAAAACAGGTCTCAAAAGGAGATCTCTGTGTAGAAGAGTGTTTGGCTCTATTGTAAGCATGCTGCACATAACACAAGTGTTCATCCCAAAGTTTAGGTTGTTTGCTGCAATATCCTCTTAGTAACTGGATCACTGTCCTGTTAACTACTTCCGTCTGGCCATCTGTTTGTGGATGAAAAGTTGTGCTTTTCTTTACTTTGGTGTCCATTAGTTCCCACAGACTTGACCAAAACTTCACCACAAATCGGGTGTCTCGATCAGATACAATAGAAGTGGGTAATCCAAAATGAACCCATACATGTTCAAAGAACAATTTTGCAGTTTGTTTAGTTGTAATCTGTTTACTACAGGGTATCAAAATACACATTTTGCTGAACCTATCACAACAGCATATAGATAATCATGACCTTTCCTAGATTTAGGCAGTCTTCCAACAAAATCCATGGAAATGCTTTCCCAAGGGTGAGAAGGAACTGGCACTGGAGTGTATAAGCCTAGTTTTCTGTTGCTGGGCTTGCTTTTAGCACACACAACACATCCTTTTACATATCTAGAAACTGTCTCACTCATTCTCGACAAATAACAGAACCTTTGCAGCTGTGCAATTGTTTTACGTACCCCAGAGTGACCTGATATCAGAGAAGTGTGTGCTTCCCTAACTATCTTTACTCTCTCAGTTTGTGGAATGCATAATTTCCCACAATGATATAAGAGTCGGTCCTTCATGTGATAGTCCAATTCTTCTAGTCTTTTGCCTTGACTCAAAGTTGCATATACATCTTTAAAGTCCACGTCCTGAGCATATTGTTTTATGTAGCTTTCATGCAACACAAAATTATGCTTAAGTATGGTAGATGCATTTATAATGGGTCTAGATAACATGTCTGCAACCTTGTTATGTATGCCCTTTTTATATCTGATGACTAAGTGAAACTGTTGTAGAAAACCCATCCATCTGTAATGTCTTGATTGCTGCAACTTAGTTTGGGAGTGTAGATATTGAAGTGGTTGATGATCAGTATGTATTACTGTCTCTTTGCCCATTAAGTAATGTTTCCACATATTTTCCTTGAGATAAGAAAATCTCCCCTGGTTTCTGCCAGACTTCCAGTGCTAGGAAACAGTGCATAAGTCCTAGGTCTTTCATCTCGAACTCAAAAGCCAACTCCCTCTTACATTCGCGAATGAGAGGATCTGCACCTGTTAGAAAGAGGTCGTCAACATATAGCACCAGTATGAGAGGCTTGTCATCTATAATCTTAAAGTATAGGTTAGGGTCAGCTTCACTCCTAGTGAATCCCAGCTTCATAAAGTAGCTATCGATCCTCTCATACCATGCTCGGGGTGCTTGCTTTAGCCCATAAAGGGCCTTCTTCAACTTGCACACATGAGATTCTCGATCATAAATTTCAAATCCTTCGGGTTGCTCCACATAGACCTCCTCTTTGATCAAACCATGTAAGAACGCGGTCTTGGCATCCATCTGATGTAGGTTCCATCCTTGCGAAGCAACAAGGGCTATGATCGAGCAGATGGTGGTATATCGGGCAACAGGTGCATACACTCTGAACTAATGCGTACAATTCTTTATCATATGTAGGATAGTTAACTACTGCAGGATTAAAAGTCTCAGAATGATAACATATGGGTTTACTGTGCTGTGTCAACGCTGCTCCCATGGCATAGTCACTGGCATCAGTTTGGATCTCAAATGGTCTTTGTAGATCTGGCAGTGCTAGTACCGGTGCTGTACTAATCTTTTCTTTC
>APFE031304893.1:7500-26184 GCA_000404065.3 Pinus taeda | reverse complement strand
TGGGAGACTCAATCTTGATTCAGTTCCAACTCAATCAATAGAGCAGCCTGGACCATCTCAGAAAGGTCCCCCAAAGTGTCTGACGAAGACACTTGAAAGTGTTCATCCTGATGAAATTGGAAAAACAAGAACCAGAAATTCAAACCGACAAAATGGAGGTGATGTAGATGACTCTAATTCACCTGTTGATATGGATGTTTCTTATGATTGTAAATTGAACTTGTCTACAGATTTTGAACCAACTTCCTTTAAAGAAGCTGCTTCTCATGATGAATGGAAAGAAGCAATGCAAAAGGAGTATGATGCCCTCATAAAGAACGACACTTGGAAGCTGGTTGATCCTCCATTTGGAACCAAACCAATTGGCTGCAAGTGGTTCTACAAGAACAAGTACAAAGCTGATGGCTCACTTGACAAGCACAAAGCTAGGCTTGTGGCAAAAGGTTTTGCACAGAAGGAAGGGGTCGATTATGAGGAAACTTTTGCCCCACAGCAAAATGGGCCACCATCCGGACACTCTTTGCACTAGCAGCTCAGAACGGTTGGAAAGTCCATCAAATGGATGTAAAAACTGCCTTCTTGAATGGAGATCTAAAAGAAAATGTTTTTATGTCCTAGCCTGAAGGATTTGCTGTGAAAGGACATGAACATAAAGTATGCAAACTTGTGAATTCCTTGTATGGCCTCAAACAAGCACCACAAGCCTGGTATGAAAAACTAACTGAGCATCTTCTGAAACTCAACTTCAATCATTTTGATCTTGATGATGCAACTTTATTTGTCAAGAAAGTTGGCAAAACAGTTGTATATATTGTGGTATATGTAGATGATCTTTTAATGAAAGAATTAGGAAAAAATCTTTGAAATGACTGATTTGGGCTATGTTCATTACTATCTTGGCATTGAAGTAACCCAACATTCAAAATCCATATTTCTTTCTCAAAAGAAATACATTGGAGATTTTTTAAACAGATTTGGCATGACAGAATGCAATCCTCTTTCTACTCCAATGGAACAAAACTTGAGGCTCACATCTATTGAAGGAAAGGAATTTGAGGATGCAACAAAGTACAAACAGCTTATAGGAAGTCTCATCTATCTCATTACTACCAGACCAGACATTTCATTTGCTGTTGGAATCCTCTCCAGGTTTATGCAAAAGCCTTGTGAGGGACATTGGTCTGCTGCAAAAGAGTTCTAAGGTACTTGAAGGGAACTCAAGACCTTGGAATCAAGTATACACAGGTAGACGACTTCAGCTTGATTGGATACTCTGATTCAGACTTCGATGGAGACAAAGAAACCGGAGTATCTACTTTAGGATATGCTATGAGTCTTGGATCAGGAGCTGTCTCTTGGAGATCACGCAAACAATCAGTTCCAACAGATTCCACAATAGAAGTAGAATACGTGGCAACAGCTAAAGCAATGAAAGAAATTGTGTGGCTCAGAAAAATTCTTGAAGATTTGCAGGTAAAACAAGTACAATCAACTCCACTCATGATTGACAACACCTTTGCAATAAAGTTGGCCGAGAACCCAAAGTTCCATGATCGTACAAAGCACATCAATACTAAATATCATTTGATCTGACATTATGTTGAGGCCAAAACAATCCATCTTCGCCATTGTTCCACAAATGAGCAAATTGCAGACATCTTCACCAAAGCGCTTGGAAGAGAAAATCTTGAAAGATTCAGAATGATGCTTGGACTCACCAACATCCCTTCAGATTATGGGGGGGAATGTTGACACCTAATCCTCAGTGATTGGGGAACTGAATGTGAACAGTCATCGAGAAGATGAACTGAACAATCACATTCATGTATATATTAGATAGCTGGCTAAATGAATAAACACATTAGTTTACTGGAGTTACTCCTGGCCTGACAGAAACCACACACTAAAAGTCATCTATCACTTAACTCAACTTAACTCAGCGTGACTCAACACTCAAATACTCAATCACTCAATCACTCACTTAACTGACTTTCTATGTTTAGCTGACTCCTCATGCAGGAGTAATTAGCTTATTTTAACACTCCCCCTTAATTACAACTTCTAAACTAAAACATAACTCATGACAACTCAAACATGTCCACTGGTCTATGTCTCACCTAGGCTTACAACACCCAAGTTTCTTCTATGAAACTCAAACACATCTTGTGCTAATGACCTAGTAAAAACATCAACCAATTGATCACTAAATTTAGAAGGCTTCAAGTGGACTTCTCCATTGCTCACAAGTTCTCTAAAAAAGTGATATCTACTATCAATATGCTTGCTCTTCTGATGAAACACACTATTCTTGGATAGTGCAATCACTGAGGTGTTGTCACAATATATTTTCGTTGATCCTTATTGTTTCTGCTTGAGTCCAAATAATCTTCTTAACCAAACTGCTTGATATACTGCTAATGTTGCTGCTACATATTATGTTTCTGCTGACAAAAATGTCACAATGTGTTGCTTCATAGATGCCCATGAAATCACACCTGAACCAAGGTGGAACACAAAACCAGAAGTGCTCTTCTTGTCATCCAAACTTCCTGCAAAATCGTTATCTGCGTATCCAATCAAATCCTTGTTCTTTGTGCTTGCATACATTATGCCACAATCTCTAGTTCCTGTTATGTATCTCAAAATTCTTTTTCCTGCACTCCAATGTGTGCCTTTTGGAGTCTCCATAAATCTCGAAATCAAGCTCACTCCTTGCATGATATCTGGTCTTGTAGCTGTGAGATACATGAGGTTGCCAACCAATATTTTGAATACAATTCGATTGGCATCTGATCCTTCATCACCCTTGCTCAACTTTGTACCTATTGCAACTAGTGTAGGGATAGGTTTGCAATTTTCCATCCTGAATATTTTTAGCAAATCTTTGGCATATTTATTTTGACAAACAAAAATTCATTTTTTAGATTTCTCAACTTCTATGCCAAGAAAATATTTCATGAGACCAAGATCTGTCATCTCAAATTCTTTCATCATGGCTGCTTTAAATTCATCTATCTCAAAATCACCTGTAAAAATCATGTCATCAACATATAAGCAAACAATTAGAATTTTCCCATCATCATTTACTTTTGTGTACAAGATAGGATGTATGTTTCTTCTGCAAAATCCGTTCCTAATTATGTAGTTGTCAATTCTGCTATACCAAGCTCTAGGCGCTTGCTTGAGTCCATAGAGCTCTTTCTTCAACTTGTAAACTTTCTCTTCATTACTCTCAACTTAATATCCTGGAGGCTACTGCACAAAAATTTCTTCTTCTAGAATTCCATTTAAGAAGGTTGATTTCACATCCATCTGAAATATTTTCCACTTGTTCTGAGCTGTTGTAGCTAGAACTGCTCTTACAGTATCCAATCTGGCTACTGGAGCAAACATTTCTCCAAAATCTATTTCCGGTTGTTGCGAGGATCCTTTTGCTACAAGTCTAGCTTTAAATCTATCAATTTAACCTTTCTCATTCAAATTTGTCTTGTACACCCACTTTACAACAATGAGATTTTTTTCCTTTAGTAAGTCAACCAAATCCTATGTGTCATTATTTTCAATAGCTTCAATTTCTTCATCCATTGCTTGCACCCAATTTTCATCTTTGGTTGATTCTTCAAACGAAGAAGGTTGGAATGAAAACAATGTAATATTGGAACTAACATCTAAATCATCATAAATATCTTTCAAACTTCTCATCTTTCTCTTACCATTGCTTGATTCATCACCTGATTGATTGTTGATAGAATCTTGATCTGTTGATCTTCTTGAGGATCCATGTTGCTCAGAAAATCTTGGAGTCCTTGTTGGTGTGTTTCTATTTGGTGTCTTCACCTATGATTCTTGCTGCTCATTTTCTGCTACATCATCTTCTTCCATCAATGGCACTTGTGCATCGATTGTTTTGTCGATACTACCATTCCATTACTCTTGTTCTTTGAACACAACATCTCTGCTAATTATGGTTTTCTTTGTGATAGGGTTATAAAATTTGTAAGCTTTTGATTGCTCACTATAACCAGTGAATATGAATTTTTCACTTTTATCATCCAATTTGCCTCTTCGCTCCTTAGGCACATGTGCATAAGCTACACATCCAAATACTCTGAGATGATGTACTCTGCAATACATACTTGACCATGCTTGTTTTGGTACTTTGTTCATCACACTCTTTGTAGGAGATCTGTTTATAACATAAATAGCACATGAAACTACTTCTGCCCAATACTAATTAGACAATTTTATGCCTTGCAACATGGTTCTTACCATGTTCATAATTGTCCTATTCTTTCTCTCTGCTACACCATTCTGCTGCAGTGTGTACTTGGCTGTAATCTGTCTTCTGATTCCAGGTTGTTTGTAGTAATCATGGAATACCATTGAGTCATATTCTCCACCATGATCTAACCTCAACACCTTGATTTGTTGATCACTTTGGTTCTCTGCTAAGGCTTTGAATTCTTTGAACTTTGTAAAAGTTTCAGACTTCTTCTTCAGGAAGTAAACCCAAGTGTTTATGCTATAATCATAAATGAATGTGAGGAAGTAACAACATTCACCAATTGATTGTGTCATCATAGGTCCACATAAGTCTGTATGCACTAGCTGAAGAGGTTTCTTTGCTCTGTATGCAACTCCCTTTGGAAAACTTTCACGATGTTGCTTTCCGAAGATGCAAAACTCACTAGTACTAACAAGTTCTTTGATGGGAGGTAATACTGTGACCATCTCTTTCTACTGCAACAATCTTAAACCAGAAAAGTGCAAGTTTCCAAATTCAAAGTTCCATAACAAATAATCATCAGAACGTGCAACTGTAAAAGAACTCATCTAACCACTGTAATTTATAATTAAAGGAAAGAGTATGTTCCTTATCATCTGCACCTTTGTTATAAGCTGCTTTCTTGGGGGCTTGTTATATATAACACATTCTTGACATCGAAAGATAACTCTATATCCTTTCTATGTCAATTGCCCAAAACTTATTAAATTATTTTTGAGACTAGGAACATAATATACCTTTGAGATTGTCTTCGGCTCCCCTTGCTTGGTCAGAATATTGACCACTCCTTTGCCATCAACTTCCATAGTCTTGTCAGTCCCCAACTTTACCTCTATTTTCACAAGTTGATCGAAATTTGTAACCAAATCTTAGTTGCATATCATGTGGTTACTGTAACCACTGTCTAACAACCACACACTAGTAGAAGGTTCATGTATGGTATGACAAGCTAAGAACATGGAGTTAGTACTCTCTGTAGTGACATTAGCTCTTTGGTTCCCTTGATCAGCTATCTTCTTCCTGCAATCATGAGCATAGTGACCAAATTTATTGCAATAATAACATCTCACTTTTGATTTGCCAAGTCTTTGATTGTTGAAGATTTTGTAGTTGCTTCAACTTTCATGTTCATGCTCTTCTCAACCATCTCTGTGACCACCATATCTTCCGCTTCGTCCTCTACCTCTCAATCTATTTCTACCTCGACCTCTGTCTCTTAAAATAGAAACCTTACTTTTGAAAGCGGTATCTAAAGTGGAATCCTTATTTCTGTCTATCCTTACCTCATGCGATAGAAGTGATCCCATCAACTCATCAAGTGTTAATGATGTCAAATCTTTGGCTTCTTCTATGGTTGCTACCACAACATCAAATTTGGTAAACAAAGATCTAAGGACCTTATCAACCACTGTTTGATCTTTAATCTCTTCAGTGTAAATCTTTAATTGGTTTATGACAGTTATGACCCGATTCATGAAAAAATCGATGTCCTCTGTCTCATTCATTTGTAAACTTTCAAAATCTCTCCTAGTATTATGCAATTTAACAATATTGACTTTGGTCATACCTGTATAGTTTGTCGCCAAAGTATCTGATGCTACTTTTGTTGAAGACGTGATCATAATCTTCTAGAACATTGCTCAGTCCATGCCCTGCCGAATAAGATGCGACGCTTGTGCATTATTTTTCTTGTCTGTCTTCCATTGTTCTCTTTTTGAATTACTGAGAGCTCGTGCTTCTGCTTCATCCTTAGGTTCTAAAAACTCAAACTGGACATAATCCTAGACATCATGTGCCTGCAACATGGTCGCCATCTTAATAGCGCACAGATTATAATCTTTCTCTATAAACAATGGGAACTGTAGAAATTTGAAAAAACATGTTTCTCCAAAAATCTATTTTTGAAAAAACCCTAAAATTCCCTTTTGTAATCTTTGTAAAACTCTTTTTTTTAAATACTCTTTTCAATAAAACCCAAAATATTTTATTTAAAAAAAAATAAAAAAAAAAAAAAAACTTTTTGCGAAAAAGTTCATAGTTATTTTTATATAGAAAAGAAATCTATATATAAAAAAACCAAAACCTTTATAATCCACCCTTGAGGAATTCACAGAAGCAACGCGTTAATGCTGTAACGCTTTAAAAATTAAACGTGGTTTTGACTTTTAACGCGGTTTTTTTCTGAGCCTGAACGCGTTATAGCACGCGTTACAGTAGGATGGGTTAATGCTCTAACTACTAAAAAATAGATTTCTCTTCTCACCCGGATTGCTGTTAATCTGTTCTTTGACTTTGATATCAATTTGTTGGCAAGGTAGAAACACTGCATGAGTTGCGGCTCTTTTATTGATCACACAAAACATGATGCTTACAATGAATCTGTGAAAAGTATTTATCATTTTTCAACTAGCTACTCCAGTTGACATACAACCACATCCAACTACAGACTAAAAGTAGTCTATCACTTAACTTGTCTCAACACTGAAATACTCAGTCTCTCAATGACTCAATTAACTGACTTTCTATATTTAACCCACTGCTCATACAAGAATAATTAGATTATTTTAACAATTCTCTGTTGGAAGGAAAACACCAACACCGGGCCTAACTTTATATATATGGTTTAGCTTAAGTTGGAGAAGCCAATAGATCTATCTATACTTACTGTATTTTTTTCCAGAGCTTTAGGACATTTCCGTCCTTTCTTTTACAGCGTTACAAGCGACTCTGTGTTGTCTATCCATTTTTTTGTGCATTTGAGTCCTGTTACTCTGTTTTCTTGGGTGTTTGCGTCTATGTATGTTTAAGCTCTGCAATTATTTTCTGGGCTGTTTGTCTCAATAAATGTCCTGTTAGTGTGTTGTGTTTGATTGGGTGTTTGCGTCTGTGTATGTTTAAGCTCTGCAATTATTTCGTTGGCTGTTTGTCTCTATATATGTCTTGTTAGTGTGTTTTCTTGGGTGTTTGTCTCTATGTATGTTTGTGTGCGTGTTTGTGATGGTAGAGGATGGATCTGGATCATCTCCCGCTTTGAAAGACCCCAAAGATACGGTGCAGAAAGCAGTTCAGGGGCTGAATAGTTGTTTTCTCCTTCATGAAGATAACTTCTCTTATAAAATAATCTTCGGATTTTTTTATAAGCATGCGCTTCTCTTCCCTCCCTTGGCTATCCAGTTTTATTCCCCTTATGTGAATTAATTTCCTCAATCTCAGATGAAATTTAAATTTCACTCACGAACTTTCTCTTCCTTATTCTGCTTTACGTTGAGAGCTCGGATGAGAGATATGCGCGGAATTAACAATTGATTTCGAGAGCTGGGATGAGAGAAATTCTCCGATGGAGTTAAGGATTCATTTGGAGTGCTCGGATGAGAGAGACGACAACAAAGCAGTAATCATCGTCATTAAGAATGGGTGCTGCTCAAACCTGCAATCTCATGTGTGTATCCCAATGTTAAATTGATTTGATAAACTCGCTAGTGCCGTATTTGTTTCAAGTTTTGAGATCTGTTTTATGGGCATAAGATAATTAGTAACTTCGCTAGCCAGTAGATATTGAAATAATTTTGGTTTAACCTCTGCAGTCCTGATATTCGAAAAGCGAGCCCCAGTTACGTCTGCTTTGTTCATTATATTTTCATAATTATGGGTTGCCTTTCCCTTGAGCGCCCGGATACGATGGAATTTACGTTTATTAAACGTCTTTATTATATTTAATTTATAAAATAATTTAATAATAAAATAATAATATCGTTAATTATTATGCGAATACAAAAAAAATTATATATAACTTTTTTTTTAGAGTTTTGAATTTTTAAATACAAGAAAATATTTTGTGTTATTAAATTTAAAATAAATTGAAATAGTTTTCTAATTATAAGTAAACTTAATTTAAATTTTAGAAAATTTTAATCGTTATTATAAGCTTTTTCATAATATTTATTTAGATATAAACTAAAAAATAACATTAATCCAAATTCTTTGGATCATTAATGTAACTTCTTAAATTTATTCTCATTAATTATAGACTTATTTGATTTTAATAAATAAAAATCCCCTAATCTTTGATTTGTTTAAAACATAAGCGTCATACAAATTTTTGTCTTTTGATGTGCGTCCGACGGTAATGTCATGGAGAGAATATCGAACTAATATATCACTACTGTGATATGCATAATTAGTTTTAGCTTTTCAACGTGTCGTATTTTCATCGTCATTGCCCCTAATTTTGAACTTCTTGTGACTTCTACTTTGCTCAGTATTTTCAGAGTGTTTTATCCTTAACAACTTCGGAACCCGTCCACTTTACGTCTTATATATATAGAAATTTTTCTCCGACATACTGAAATATTTATATTTGCTTTGAAATAAGTTTAATACAAACATATTTTAAGAGATGGAATTATGTGTAAGTCTTACTGAGATAGTGACATTTTATAAATTTGATGGTAGTTTGAATTAGAGCATGGTAGCCATTTGTATTGGAATAGTTTAAAATTAGTTTGAACTTTTCCATTGGTCTAGTTTGGTTTGTCTTAGATTTTCAATTGATTAAGATAGTTTTTTTTTTCCTTCTTTATGTTTTAGTATTTATTTAATCACATTTTCGTATATTATTATGCTTTTAATTTTAATTGGTTAATAATTTTAGTTTTTAGGTCTTATGTTGAGTAAATTATTTTTTAGAGTATTATTTATTTTATAAATATATAATATCGGTTAGTGAATAGTAATATAAATTTGATATTATTAATTATTTTTATTAATATTATAATTTTATCATAATAAGTATAATTTTTGGAAATATTTATTATAAAGTAAATATTATAGTGATATTATTCTTATTAAATTTAATGACTATTTACCTTGTATTAAATATTATATTGATGTTTATGTCACTTGTTATGGTACTTGTCATTTATTCATTAGTATTTTTTATAATAATTAAGATAGTGAGCGAAAGGAGGGAATAAGAGAATGAGAGAGAGCTCAAAAGCAAGAGGGAGGGGAAAGGAAAAGGGATAGAGAGTGGGTGAGAGAGGGGGAGAAGGGCTGAGGGAAGAGTGGAAGAGTGGAGAGAGATAGAGGGAGAGGGAGATGGAGATGGGTAGGGAGAGAGATAGGGACCGAGGCTAGAGGGGAGAGAGAGAGTGAGAGGGAGGGAGGTAGGGAGAGAGAGGGGGAGGGAGAGTGACTAAGGCTAGAGGGGAGAGAGGGAGCGAGGTAGGGAGAGAGAGAGGGAAAGGAAGGGAGGGAGGGAGATAGAGAAAGACGGTGGGAGGGAAGTAGATGGAGAGAGAGAAGGTGGAAGTGAGAGGGAGTAAGGGGGAAGGGGAGTAAGAGAGGGAGGATGGGATAGAGAGGGAGAGAGGGAGGGTGTGAGGGAGAGAGGGAATGAGAGAGAGAGAGAGAGAGACGGGGGTGTGTAGAGAGAAAGATAAATAGGTTGGGGAGAAAGAGAGAGAGATTGAAAAAGAGAGAGTGAGTGAGAGTGAGAGGGAGAGGGAGAGGGAGAGCACAAGGAAAGAGAGAGTGTGAGGGGAGAGAGAAAGAGTTAAAGGCAAAGGGAGAGAAAGGACATACGATGGATCATCAAATATTATCTTATACATTATAGTCATCATAAAATGATATTTCTCTTGATATTTGACTATAGTCTCTTATCAATTTTAAGGTGCAAGCTTCATAACAACTATGAACAATCAATACTGAAAAAATTTCATAATCATAAAATTGTTCATTATGTTGATAAACTAGCATAAAAAACAAAATAACTCTCACATAAAAATATTATAAAATAATAAATTATTTTCATTAATTAATCCTCTGGACTTAGTTTAATACGAATAATGTTCCACACTATCATTATTACCATCACTATCACGTAACAATGTTTTTGCCTTTTGTTACACAAATAATATATTCAAACTATAAATGTCAAATATAAAAACAAACCAACCATATTTTAACAAGCTTTAAAGTCATTAGTAAAGGCCTTGGCTTCTCATCCATTAGACCCATATGAGAACTCAATTAGAAGATTCCATTGGAAAATATTCACTAATTCCATATCGAGAATTCTGGATGGAATTACTTTATATAAATAATTTGAATGTTTTCGATTCCTAGATAGAACTTTTCATCTTAATATTACCGTGAAAAACATCATACTAAAACTTGATCGATTTACACGAAAAATACGCGGCACCTTAACTTCCTTATGAGAACTATATCATTTTGGCTGCTAAACTAAGAGGGACCGTTATTTTCTTCATTATATTAAGTGGTAGGGCATGTAGTAGTATGAACACGTGTTTTTGTTTATTGGTTAATTTATTTATGAAATATTTACTATAAATTTCCATATTCATTTTTATGAGATTTATATGCATATATTATTTGTAATATTGAATTGAGGATGTATACCATTATTGTTATATTTGTTTTAAGTAATTGATGGTGGAAATAATATAGATCACATGGAGTTTTAGAAGGTGTTCATGGGGTTATATGCAATTTTCAAACATAGATACTACTTTTTGAGATGGTGTATTTCTTTGTATTTATTTATAATTAGAAATAGTAATTTTACAAGTTCAATATATATTGGAATCCTTTTTAGTATACTCATGATTGATAAATAGTCCTATTTCTTACTTAATGCATTCAAAGTTATAAAGCTATCCATTTGTGCTATAAACCTCTAGGTCTAAATGAGGGCAATTTCCATGATGTATTTAGATTCAAGAGACAAAAATTAGTTAGAGGCTTTCTTTTATGAGCTTAAATCTCGTATTAAAAAATTATACCTTATTGCTAAATCAACTAAATTACTAATAGATAAACGTTTTTTTACTTTTCTAATATTCATTACTTCCAGATATATGAATAGAGTTGGTTATTGATCAACATTGAAGCCCATCAATTTATTCATTATGTTATGTATTTAAGTTTTCAAATGCATACCTTTGAGTGACACATAACGTATACAAAAGGAACTTAGAGTCATTAAGATACCAACGAATATAGATGGCTCAATAACTTTATAGACATAATAGATTTTTGTGTGGGACCAAAAGGGACATTTGGTGTGTTAAGTATTTGGTTGCATTTTCTTATGAAATGTTTCATCAATTGATTTATTTGGCTTCTATCAAATTTGGTTTAGAAAACCAACAAGATGATGTTTCTCTGGAAGCCCTGAAAGCTATTGTGTCAGTTTTGGTTTATTTTATTGGTTGGATAATCATTTTTTTTTTTTTTTTGTGTAAATAAGCTTTTGTATTAACAGAGAGTAAATATGTTACAAAACTTCTGCTGTAGCAGATTTAAGGCTGCTTAATAGCTAGCCTGACTACTGGTAAGGGATACATTGGCAACTTAAAAGATTAAACAGGCACACCACGTAGGGTGGCCGAGAAGTTACGACATGACAAACAAAACTGATACCTCGATCTGAGTACATAGCAGCATAAACAAAAGAAGAGATCTGAGTATATAGCATCATGAACAAAAGAAGGGGCCTGGAAGCGACCGGCAAAAGGAGGACAGTGAAAGAAGCCATCAGCGGTGGGCTGACCCCTGCTTCGGCGGGTTGCCTGGAGGGACGCCAGAGGTCTCACCAGTGGTACCTTCGGTGCTTACCACGTTCCTCATGAGCTTGACTAGCACTGTTAGCTTTTTGTTGATGGTGTCTGCTTGCTGGTCCAACGAGGAGAGCTTAAAATCTATGCTCTCCACCACACACATATGGTCGTGTTCCATAGCGTCCATCTGGCGTTTGAGGTTTCGCACCCGCTCTTCCTGTTCTTCCTAGTCTTCTAGCACTTTAGCCAGCAGAGTCTTCATTCGCCACGCTTCCGCTTGGATTCGGACGAACTGGGTGGCCCGCGTGAAGGTGGTTCCCGGGTCCTGCAACCAATTCACATCCTTCCCCAGCTGCCGGTTGGAGACTTGGACTTCCTCCTCCTTCACACTGCTTTCTAGCTCATTCAGCTTGCGTTTGTTTCTCTGCGAGGTTCTGGTTTTATACATGTCTTTGGCTTGCTGGAGATCTTTTATAGCCGACTGGTTGCGGCAGCTTTCCCCCTTCATGGCGTAGTTTGTTGCCACGGAGATTACTAGCGCTAAGTTGGCAGCGAGAGAGAGCTTCACCTTGCAACACGATAAAACTATGCTTTCCTCTGCTGCTTAGGTAGTTGTTAAATAACTGATGGCCGGAGAATGGCTGGAGGGTGGCATTGGATGGATGTGCCACTTGCCTGTCTGGTCGAAATTATTGCAGCGTGAAGGGAAAATGGTAGGATCTGAGAATGATTGCTGGCGTTTATTGTCACCGACCCCTCCCTCGTCCTCAGTCAGCCAGGTGTGCTGTGTCCTGCCTTGTTTACGGCGCTTGGTATTGAAGCAGATCATGGGGAGGTACATATATTTTGGTCTACATCTACTGACGGATATGCCTTGTGCCAATTGTCCTTCGGCTTCTGCCGTATTTAAGGTGGTGCGCTTAGTCAGCATGGCTGCTTACCGGAAATGTTAGATCCGTTGCCGTGCCTTCGCTGCTTTCTGCCGGAGTTATGTCCTTATGGGAAAGCTGCATGCATTTTCCCTTGAGGTCTGGGCAGGTGATATCTTTTCACCAGCTGTCCCATTGAGCATTGGGGTTCTCAATCCCAAAGTTTGCCAGGTGGTTCGCCACCGTATTTCCCTTACGCCTGATCGCCTGAAAGGTAAGACCTTTCATTTTGTGGAGAAAATTGGCTATGTTTTCGGTTACCTGAGCTAAGCGCCAATGCTTTGTTACCCTGCTTGCCGGCGTGCCACTGTAGATTTTCCTGGCCGCTGTAATTGCTACCTCTAAGTCTCCCTCTATGACTGCGTTGACAATTCGGTTCGATCTCAGAATTTGTAAGCCTTTTTCCAGAGCTGCGAATTCCATCTCGTTGTTGGTGCCTTCTCCTAGGGCCTGACTGTAGATGTAGAGAATTTCCCTTGTGTGATTTCTGATGATCCCTCCTATGCCGGCTAGACCGGGGTTGCCCCTGGAGGCCCCATCGAAATTAAGCTTAAGGAAGCCTGTCGGGGGCTTGTGCCATCCATGTTGTCCTGTTCACGGTTCTTGCTTGTTGCTTACGGTTGGTGTGATGTTCCCATTCTCTAGCTTGAAGCTTTCCAGAATGCGCTGGTCCCTGGTTGAGAGGTTTGTGTCGGGAGTTGCAGTACATTTTGCCAGGATTAATTCGTGGATATTTTCGGTTAAGGCAAGTTGAGAGAACTCTAAATTTCTTTGCTCATTTTGGAAGATACGCATGTTCCTTTCCTTCCAAATGGTCCATGTTATGAAGCCTGGAATAATTTTCCATATGCTGTTTACTCTGAGATTGTTTGAGTAGTCGCATGGCCACTATGTTATTATGTGCTGGATAGAATTTTTGTCCCTGTTTGTTTGTTGCATGATATTTACTATCCAATTCCATATGTTGTTTGCCCATTCGCAAGAATTGAACAGGTGATTTATAGATTCTTCTGCTGTTTGGCAAAGAGGACATATAGAAGGACCTGAGAATCCTTTTTCCATAAGTTTTCCCAGGTGAGGGTTTTGCCTCGCATGAGGAGCCAGAGGAATGTCTTTATTTTAGGCCAAAAGAGGCCATCCCAAACCTTGATACTCCAGGGCATGGTCTCCCCATGATCATTATGCTCCAGTTGCTCCCTAGCTTCTTTTAGGGTGAAGTTGCCGCTGCCCTTCATTCCCCATCTGAGCTTATCCTTTTCTGTGGATGTTCAGATTTTTCTTTTGTTTAGGGTGCTTAGGAGGCTCTGAATGTTGTCATTATCTGCTGTGGTGTTATTAGTGTTCGGGGGTTTCCAGGTTCTCCATTCCTGCCCGTTGCTATCAGGTCTCCAGTACTGATGAACTTTGTAATTGCCTCCGGTCTGAGCTTCCCTTTTGTAATTTTCCAGGTCTGGAGTTGCAAGGCGAGGTAGTTGCTGCCAAGCGTCCTCCCAGAAGAACGTTGTTTCTCCATTGCGGATTTCCCAGAAGCTGTGATATTGAATTATACTTCTATTGCGTCTAGCTAGGTTCCAAATGGGAGATCCTTCCGGTACTTCCTGTAACCTAATTAGATCCTGTTCATTACAATTAGGGGTGTATTTCTCCTTCCAGTGCCTCGCCCAAGGAAGGGTGGGTTCTTTAAGCCAGTGCCACCATAGCTTGGCTCTACAGGTCATGTTGGAGGTAAGAGGGTCTATTAAATTAAAGCCACCTGCTGATTTTGACTGCATAACTTATTCCAGGCCACCAAAGCCCATTTGTTTTTGTCCGAGTTGCCTTTCCATAAGAATGATCTCTGGATGGTTCTTATCTTGTGAAGGACGCCTTGAGGGGTAGGCAGGATGGAAAGCATGTACTGAGGTATGGCTTGAAGGATTGCCTTGGTTAGGACTAGTCTGCCCGCAAAGTTGAGGGCTCTGTGCGTCCAATGTCTACATTTGTTCTCCAATTTTGCCAGAGTTCTTT
Organism: Pinus taeda; assembly: GCA_000404065.3. Lineage (NCBI taxonomy): Eukaryota > Viridiplantae > Streptophyta > Pinopsida > Pinales > Pinaceae > Pinus > Pinus taeda. Next base: position 11,377 of record APFE031304893.1, on the reverse strand, counting down.
CCCAACGATGCTTTTGCCAGGGCTTTGACGTTAGCGGGGCTCCCAGGTATTTTGAGGGTAAATTACCCCGTTTAAAACCAAGAATGTTTGAAAGATGCTTCTGGATTGCCAGGTGAGTATTAAAGAAAAAAATTGTAGATTTAGCATGATTGATTTCCATACCTGAAGCTTTGCTGAATAGATTTAGGATGGTTTTGAAAGCCATGGCCTCTTTCACTGTGGGGGTACCATGCAGCATTGTGTCATCCACGAACTGCTGGTGCATTGTGGCCGAGATAGATTGCAGAGGATGTAGCCCTCTAAGATTGCCTTCAGCTTTTGCTTTGAGGATGAGTCAACTTAGGCCTTCCATAAGGATCACAAAGAGGAAAGGGGAGAGAGGGTCTCCCTGCCTAATGCCCCTGGCGGGGGAGAAGGGTTCTGAGGGTGATCCGTTGACTAAATGGAGAAGGTGGAGGATTTGATTAAAGCCAAAATCCATTTGATCCATTGATGGTCAAAGCCAAATGTTGAGAGAACAACTTCCAAATATTTCCAATTTACCTTGTCAAATGCTTTGGAGAGATCCAGTTACATTAACATCCCTGCTTTTTTCCTGGTCTGGAGAGTATGCACCATTTCTTGTGCTAAGAGGATGTTGTCCAGAATTTGTCTGCCCTCCATGTATCCTAACTGTTCTTCCGAGATGAGATTGGGTAGAATGGGCTTAAGTCGGTTTGCTATAACCTTGGAGATGATCTTGTAGATCACATTGCAAAGTGCGATGGGCCTGAACTTCTTAGAAGTGTGGGCATTCTCTTCCTTTGGGACTAGGGCCAAGAAGGTGGAGTTGAGCGATTTGAGAATGGTGCCAGAGCGTCTTGAATCTTCAACCACTTCCCAGATCTCTATTTTGATGGTTGGCCAACATTCTTTGTAGAAGTTAATGGTGAAGCCGTCTGGCCCAGGGGCTTTGTCATTTGGCATGCTTTTTACAGCTTCCTCCACTTCCTCCATTGAGATTTCTTTGAGGAGAGCAAGATTTTGCTCATTTGTTACGACTTTAGGGATGGCCTGCATTAGAGTGTCAATTGCCTCTGATCTTTCTGCTTGCGTCTCCTGTGTAATGTGTTTGAAATGCTCTGTGAGGAGAGAGGAAATTTCCTTGTGATTTTGTAGAGTGTCACCCGCTTCATTTTTGAGATTGAGGATTTTATTTGCACTTCTGTAATCGAGAGTGGACCTGTGAAAGAATTTTGTGTTTTGCTCGCCCTCTTTAAGCCATTGCACTCTGGATTTATGTTTCCAGAGTGTTTCTTCTTGTTGACATCTGTGTTGCCATTGAATCATTAGTTCTTTTTCAAGCTCTTTCGATTCCTCAGTGATATTGCCAGAGGTCCAGCTTTTGTGAATTTGCTCGAGCTTACTCTCTATTATGGATTTTTCCTTGAAGATGTTGCCGAATTCCATGGTATTCCATTGCTTGATTTTGCTTTTGATGTGTTTGAGTTTACTTTGGAGCTTGAACATTTTGGTTCCTTGGATATTTAGTGGTTCACACCACCACTTCTCTAGCAATTTGACAAAGTTAGGGTGCTGTAACCAAAATTTTTCAAAACAGAATGGCTTATTTCTCAGAGTGCCAAGGAAGGCAGCATCTAGAGAGATGGGCCAGTGATCCGATCTGCCACTAGGGATAATGTCAGAGTTGACAGTGATGCCCTCTATAATAATGCTTTCTGAAATGAGGAATCTATCCAGGCGGGAGGCTATGAGTTTCTCTCCTCCTCTTCTATTGTTCCAGGTGAAGGAGCTGGAGGATGGCTGGACATCCACTAATTTTGCATTTTCAATAAATTCTGCAAAGGCCCCTGCATCCCTGTTTAGCCTTCGTATCCCTCCTTTCTTCTCCAGGAGGGAGGTAATCATGTTGAAATCTCCTCCCATGATGATCTTTGTGGTGTGATGTCTTAATTGCAGATTCATAAGAGAGTTGAGAAATTGAAATTTTTCTTCTAATCGTTGAGGGCCATACACATTTACACAGAGATAGGTTTCAGAGTTACCTATGACTTGCATCTCCGTTGCTATGTAGGATCTGGTGGCCTCCATAGCAAGGACACTTATTACTCTTGTATCCCAGAGGGTGGTGATACCTCCTTCCCATCCTTGACTGGCTACTTCTATGAAGTTGAGAGGCTTACCCAATTTTTTGTTGATGTTTTTCATATGATAGGTGGCACATTTTGTTTCTTGAATGAATATAATACCCGGCTTTTATGTTTGGAACTTCTTGAGGAGAAGTCTTTGTTTTTCTTGGTTGTTGAGCCCTCTTGCATTCCATGATATTATCTTCATTGATAACCAGGTTTAGAAGTGGTAAGATGGGAAGGCGTTGAGTGCCTTCATTTTACCTGAGTTCAGCATTAAAATCCCTAGATCATGTAGCACCTCACCATTTTTCCTTCTTCCCCTTTTCTTTTTTTGTTTGAAGCGAGTTGGGTTAAGGGAGATATTTTTGGAGTGGTTTCCTGTACCTGTTGCAATGCCCAATCTCCTATTTTGCCTATCCAGTTCCGCCTTCTGTCTTGCTATGAAAAGATCGCTAATCTTTTTTAATTCTTCTTCTGGAACATTTTCTATTCCTTTTGCTTTCCAGTTTTCCTCTAATGCTGGAAGATTTACACCTGCTTTTTCTAAGGCTTCGTTTAGCTCCATCTCGTCACTACCACCATCACTGTTTAGCATTTCCGTATCTTCGTCTTGGGTGCTTTCCTGCTCTTGCTTGTTGGCCTTGGGACTGTGTGGGTTTGCATCCTTTTCTTTCCTGTTGTGGTCTGGCTGGTTCTCTGTCTCCTCTGTGCCCTGCTCGTCCACCATTATCTCTTTCGTGTCTGTGTTTGTTTCTAATACACTGAAGGTGTTAAGGGTGCTGCTTGGAGCTGCCCCTGTTCTATTTGGTCGTCTTCTGTTAGCTCTTTGTCTTGTTTTCGGTCTGGTAAAGATTTATGTGCTTTGTGCTTCTGGCATGGGTTTGAGAGCTTCTTTAGTTCTGTTAAGAGGACAGTCTCTTACTAAATGCCCGTGTTCATGACATTTCAATGGCCTGGAAATAGTCTTCATCCCTAAACTCCAGCCAAATGCCTTCATGCAAGGCTCCTGATACGTCTAGTTCCACACAAATTCTGGCACATGAGGTGTATCTGCGCTGTATAGTGGCTTCAGAGGCTTTAATGAAGGTACCCAGCTTGTCTCCAATTTGTTTGAGTGTTGCTAAGCCCCAATAGTCTATGGGGAGGGAGAAAATACGGATCCATACAAGAACTTGAGTGAAGGTCTCTTTTTCAGGGACGAAGTTTGGTTTCCAGGGTCTCATATAGAGACCCGCAGAAGCAAAAAAGTATGGTCCCCCATCAAAAACCCTATCCTTATCTTCTAGGTTTGTAAAGACAACAGTAAAGGAACCTTTAGCTCCTAGGTGTAGATTGATATCACCTTTGGGTCTCCAGTGTTGTTTGATCCATTGACAGAGGGCGCGCTCCGTTGGCCACAGTCCCATGAATTTACATATGACCGCATGTTCGGACATGTGCTCGCGATGGGCTTGTATCTATGGGTCTGTGCAGACCACTCTGAGTGCCTCGTTTTTCTTTGGTTTGCAAGCTCCTTGGGGAGCTTTGTTGGTGCCAGGAGTGAATGATGGTTCCTTATCTTTTTCCTCTCTTTTTTTCCCTTTCTTCTCTTGCTCCTCTTCTTCTGTTGTCTGGGGATTCATTGATCCAGCAGTTCTTCGATTTGTCTCTGCGCCTAGGGTACTCTCTTCCTTTTCATTGTTTGCTTTATCTTTCTTTTTGGAGCCGACTCTGGTTTCTGCTGTCATTTTTTGCTCCTTGTCGTT
>APFE031304893.1:0-5000 GCA_000404065.3 Pinus taeda | reverse complement strand
CTTCCCCTCCTGGAGGCGTTTCCTCTTCAGCATATTCCAGAATTTGAGCGAGGAGCACAGAGATGTGAGCTCTAATTCCTTGATTGTCTCGGGATTTACCTAGGGAAAATACCACTGAGCCGAACGCAGGGAGGGCTGGCCCCTCATCGTTTGCCCCACTAACCTCCAGGATTTGCCCTGCATGGAGTGGCGCGACCCCTGCCCGTCAATAACAATAGCAGCAACAGCAGTGGTTGTGCTCCCTCTCTGCCCCACCGCGTCCACGACCATGGCCCGAGCCCCGACCAGAACCCCTCCTGCAAGGCTGCCGATGACGAAGCCTTGCCATGGGCAATTCTTTTCCACCTGTGTTTGCTTGGAGCGAGTCACGTGGCCTCCCCGAAGCCAGAATTCGTCGCCTGCACTCTCCAAACACCACCACCACCTTCGAATTATCCCGATGTTCCCCTGTTTCCATCCCCAAAGCTTCCAAATTCTCCTCCTGCGTCTCTGAATTGGCCACCCGGGTCTCCAATTTCGCTGCCAATCCCGTTGAATTTGCCCCCAACGCCTCTGAAATTGCCTGCCAGACCTCAGAGTTCGCCTCCCGAACCTCTGAGACTGCCTCTCTACCATCTGAGGAGCTTTCGAAATTCTTAGAGCCAACCCCGGAGTCAGCGTATCGAGAGGTCAAGAGGGCAGCCTGTGATGGCATGCGCCTCGCCCAGCAGCAGGCCTTCCTCTGCAGCAGATTTCTCTGCAACAAGACACCACCGTGACAAAGAATTTCGAAATACAATGGCTTGTCGCAGTCCCCGGCCAAATATTTATCGTCATTCCATTGTTCTAAGCGCCAACTGAATTCCTCCATCCTTTCAATCTGTGCTGCATTGAATGCACTGAGCTCGAACCCTGCCATATTAAACCTTTGACGGCCGAGGCCCTGTGGAATTTAATGCGCATGGGGCGGCACATGGTAGCCATGTGGCTCAGCCCACTGTGTCCTACTGTCACCCGCAACCGGGGTAATTGATAACATATAAATATCATGATAAAAAGATTAAAATGATAAAAGATTAAAATGTAATCTGAATAATTATTTGAAAGATAATATATTTAAAATTTTTAAAAAAACTAATTGTTATTTAAAATATAATATCATTAATACATAAATTTGAAAAAAAAAATAAAAACACTATATTTCAAGGATACAATATTCATCCATACATATGCATTAAATAGTATATTTCACTTTATAAACTAAAATCCAAATAAAATTTACTATCACTTAATCACAAATACACTTTTTAAAAATCTCGATGGCCATTAAATAAAAATTAAAAACTTAAAATAAAAAACACAAGCGTTCATAAATTACTTCATTTTGATTACCAAATGAAACATTCATAGTTTGCATCATATATGGAACTTTTAGTTTAAAGGACATACTAGATAAAAACATAGGTTGCATCATATATGGAACTTTCTGTTTAAAATATATACGAGATAAAAACATAAAGAAACAAAAAAACAATTTGCTTTTCTAATATGGATCGTGGTCCAAGAGAGAGGTACCTCAAGATAATTTTCTTATCTCTAAAAGAGTCATCGTTGAAGCACGTGTGAGTGGCAAAAAGCGAAAGAGTAGCCGTTGATGGCAGCGGGAGTGGCAAAGAGCAAACCCAAAAAAACGAAGGAAAAGCAATTTCTCTCTCATGTGTGACAAGGGAGAAATAACTGAAGTCAAAGATATTCCGTCTCCTCTGATCACACTGGTTTGGAAAGAGAAGAGTGCGCCTACACATTTCCTTTAGGGATTGCTTCCCAAGGGAGAGGGAGGGTAAGAGTTAACTAATCTACCATAGAGTATTAAATGCTTGTAAGGATCACTTCCCATTTCCTAAAAAGAAGAAAAGCAAGAACTAACTAACCTACCATAGGTATTAAATGCCCGTATGGAAGCCCTCTTTATCATCCATACCTATGCCTTTCATATCCGCATCCATCATTTATTCGACAGCGGGACGGCCCATCACATCATACCTTTTTCGGAAATGGGTGACCTACCACCTCCGAGTTGGCACACCCTGTGCTAGCGCATTTTCAAACCAGCGCTCACGCCAAAAGAGCCATTTGCTCCATTCAAGCTCCCGCCGAAGCTCCTCTGCAACCCCTCTCGAGCATACATCACTCACGCTCACGGTGCTGGCTCAACTCGCAGGTCCGCTCATGGTGCTCAATCATAGCGGGTTGTGCGCCCCCGGGCATAAGGTAAATTAACCTCTGTGCTTAAATTAAATTCGTCTGAATTTATGAATTTATGCATCGAACAAAAGAACCCTTTGGCGTATGAGACTTGAACTGTTGAACCCTTCAAAACAAAACTGTGACAATGTGCATTAATCTATTACACATACCATTATTAGGTTTTAGATTTTAGATTTTCCAGCCACGAATCAAGATTTATCCACCAGTTGTTTACCGGTAAACTCCAAAAAAATCATAACATGTTATATCAAATTTATTTTACTAAAAAAAATAAACATATTTCTTAAATACAAAACGTGGTTTCTTGGCCAGACCAAAATTAGAGATATGTTTGAGGGCGACGCTAATCGATATTCGACAGGCTTGCGTGTTTTCCTTGGAGCTTCCGCTGATTGATTTGGATCAAATGGGTGAAGAAGACATTGTAGTGATAAAGAAAGTTTTGTTGTGTGTTGGGAGAAGAATTGTTGCCCTAAGATATAGGCCTAGGCTTGAGGTTAAGACAATTGCAAACGAAATGGTGCAGAACTTTTGAGCCAAATCAAATGTTTAGAAATTCAAATATTTCACTAAATGGAGGCCCTCCACTGTAAATAATTTAATGTTTTTGTCAAAACTCACATGAAAAGAAGTATGTTTACCATTTATGAACTAATATATTTCTAAATCACTTTGGCCTACAATCAACTATCAACAGAGGTCTTGTTATTGCCCCTAGAGTGCAGCGTCCGTTCTTTGTTTAGTCTACGAGTTTTTCACTCAACAGGTTCAACGCGTCATCAGCTAAGGGTAAATTCAAGGGGGATTTTGTTAAAAAAAAGAAATCAGCTACAAGGGCATAATGGCACTTGGGAACAGAGTCGCGATACAAAACTTGATGCCTTGCTAATTAGTAATCAAACATAAAGAATACTTTAGCATTAAAAAGAACCTATAGAACAATATAGCTTTTATAGGTTCCAATGCATCCAGCAAAAGGGAAAGTTGTTTCCATGAGATGAGTAAAATTCACAATTTAATTTGATTTCTTTTGGCATTACTTCTCATGTACATTTTTTCCTACAATCCTTGTCTAGATGTCGACTTAATATGAAAAAATAATTGCATTTTACATTCTTGTGAGATTGTAACTGCCAATACTAAATTCCCAATTCATTGTATGTGTTGTATTTGATATCCATTCTTTTGCTCTGTATGTATTGGACTATCTGGGAGGATTAAAATATTATATTCCTTCTCATATTTGGACCTAGCATCTACTAGTTGCTCATATTTGGACCCAATGTCTACTAGTTTCTCAATGACATCTGCCAACATGCTCTTTGCTAGCATTTTTACTTGAAAAATTAATGGGCCAATCTTTGTTCTCATAAAAAGTTTTCAATTTGTCATATGCTTATTTTTCCCTTTTACTTGAGCTCCAATCGAATTTTCAATATTCAATACAGTGGTTGCATGGGCTTTTCACTTCTTAACCTTTCCGTTTCTACAACATCTTGTGGTGGTAAAGGCTTGGGCTTAGTACTACTTGAAATGCTCCATGACCCATTTTCCTTGAGCAACATTGACTACTTGTAGCTTCATAAGATGAAAGCATCACCTCCAAAAAGCTGTAGCAGACTTGTATGAGTTGGACATAGTTCCAACCATAGATGCTCACTCATCCAAGAAAAGATAAAAGGAGAAATTGATGTTAATGTTGCTAATGTTTCTACTACCATTGTAGTGGAAGCATGGTCAGAATATGCACTGATACGATGTAAAAATGAAGACATGAAAAACAAAAACATGAATACTGAAGGATAGAGTTTAAAAATGGAGAACACTAATCACACACTCTCATTTTTTATTAATTCAAAATCACAAATTTATACATTAAATAAACGTAACTCATTCCATCTTAAATCTCATTGATTGATCACAATGACTCCTCAAATCAAATTGATTGTTGAGACCTTATTACTTAGATCCAAGAGAGATCTTATTCTGATTACCTAGATGAAAGAAATAAGAAAATTCTTACAAATTCCATGAAAAGTGGAATTAAAATTTTATATTCCTTCTCATATTTGGACCCAACATCTACTAGTTGCTCAATGACCTCTGCCAACATGCTCTCTGCTAGCATTTTTACTTGAAAAATTAACGGGCCAATCTTTGTTCTCATAGAAAGTTTTCAATTTGTTATATGCTGCTTTTGCCCTTTTACTTGAGCTACAATCGAATTTTCAATATTCAATACAGTAGTTGCATGGGCTTTTCACTTCTTAACCTTTCAGTTTCTACAACATCTTGTGGTGGTAAAGGCTTGGGCTTAGTACTACTTGCAATGCTCCATGACCCATTTTCCTTTAGCAACATTGACAACTTGTAGCTTCATAAGATGAAAGCATCACCTCAAAAAAGTTGTAGCAGACTTGTATGAATTGGACATACTTCCAACCATAGATGCTCACTCATCCAAAGAAAAGATAAAATGAGAAATTGATGTTAATGTTGCTAATGTTGCTACCACCACTGTAGTGGAAGCATGGTCAGAATATGCACTGATACGATGTAAAAATGAAGAGGTGAAAAAAAAAAAACATGAATATTGAAGGACAAAGTTTAAATGATCTCTATTCTTCCTCATGCTTCCTCTTGATCTACACGGTATGAATAATTTCACTCTTAAAAGCTTCCAAAATTTTCCCAATTTCACTTTTTATAGATGCGTTGGAGGAGGACGAACTGGCCAAGCTTGGCTAGCCCTA
>APFE031304885.1:195386-238065 GCA_000404065.3 Pinus taeda | reverse complement strand
TTACAACCCCCAGCAGAACGGGGTTGCGGAGAGGAAGAACAGATCCATCATAGGGGTTGCCAAAGCCATGTTACATGATCAGGGGTTGCCATTGTTTTTGTGGGCAGAGGCCTGCAAAACAGTTGTTTACTTGCAGAACATGAGTCCGCATCGTGCCTTGGGGCACATGACTCCGGAGGAGGCTTTCTCTGGGAAGAAGCCTGATATTGTCATCTTCATATCTTTGGATGCATTACATACTCCTATATACTCAAGGAGAAGAGGACCAAACTAGAGCCCACCACAGAGAAGGGTATCTTTGTGGGCTACAGTGAGACCTCAAAGGCCTTTCAGATTTACATTCCTGCACAGAGGAGAGTAGTTGTTAGGCGGGATGTTAAGTTCGAGGAGGACAGGGACTTTAGGAGGTCACGGGAGTTAAAGTATCTGGATCAGCCAGACCCTCAGGAGTAGTTGAGTCAGTCGCAGGGATTTAGTGGGCAGGGATCAGTAAGATCAGAAGGTACATCTATGAGGATGTCAGGTCCGTCAGTGAGCAGTGGCTCGCCGAGCCAGAGGGGTGGTGCTCCGAGCAGTTCACAGAACAGTTCACTAGGGAGTCCACTGATGGAGTTCACAAGGCACCTCAGCTTCTACATGTTCAAGTGCAGGCAGGAGGATAGTCAGGAGTTCAAGCCCCTAATGATGAGGAGGAGGAGTTTCATTCTCCAGTGGGAGAAGTGCGCTCAGGGAAGAGGAAACCCAAGTGGCTTCTGGACACCTTGAGAGATGCCACATCTGTTGCTGAGCCGAAGAGGTCGGTCAGAGAGAGTAGACCACCTGAGAGGTTTCGTAGCTATATGGCAATGGTTACCAGCATCCTTGACTCTGAGCCTTCTAGCTATGAGGAGGCAGCTAGCCAACAGGTCTGGAGAGAGGCCATGCAGGAGGAGTATTCTTCTATCATGAAGAATGATGTTTGGGAGGTGGTGCGGAGGCCTGAAGGCAAATTCGTGGTTACTTCCAGATGGCTTTACAAGGTAAAGCATGTTGCAGATGGCAACATTGAGAAATTCAAAGCGAGGTTTGTGGCTAGAGGGTTCTCCCAGGTAGAGGGAGTTGATTATGAAGAGACCTTCGCTCCCGTGGCTCGATATACTGCGATCCGCTCCATTATATCGATAGCAGCAGAGATGGGTTGGAAGATCCACCAGATGGATGTGAAGACTGCATTTCTCAATGGCTTCATACAGGAGGAGGTGTACATTGAGCAGCCATAGGGCTTTGAGGTGCATGGGAAGGAGTTCCATGTGTGCAGACTGAAGAAGGCCCTTTATGGCCTGAAGCATGCTCCCAAAGCTTGGTACTCCATGATAGATACATACTTGCAGAGGATGGATTTCACAAAAAGTGAGGCAAATCCGAACCTTTACTATATTGTGATAGGTGAGGAGCCTCTCATTCTGGTGTTGTATGTGGATGACTTGATCATTACAGGTGCAGAGAGACTCATAGAGCACTGCAAGAGAGATCTTGCGGCGGAGTTTGAGATGAAGGACATCGGCTTGATGCATTACTTTTTGGGTTTGGAGGTGTGGCAGGAGGAGGGGCATTTCTTCCTGGGGCAGGGGAAGTATATTGTGGGCATCCTTGGCGGATTCCACATGGAGGATTGTAGACACATGTCGACACCGATGATTACCAACTGGAAGAAGTTTCATGCTTCGGATTCCAAGTTGGTGGATCCCACAGTGTACAGGCAGCTGATTGGTTCCTTGATGTATTTGGTCAACACTAGACTAGATATTTGTTTTGCAGTCAACACGATGAGTCAGTTTATGTGTGAGCCTAGGAAGGTTCACTAGGTGGCTGCAAAACACATTTTGCGGTACTTGCAAGGGACAATGGATTATGGTGTGGACTACAGACAGGGGGATGGAGTGAGGTTGGCAGGTTATACTGATTCTGATTGGGCAAGTTGTGCTTCTGATAGGAAGAGCACTTCAGGGTGTTGTTTTGAGTTGGATTCAACAGTAGTGTCATGGTTTAGCCGGAAGCAGCAGTCAGTAGCATTGAGTTCAGTGGAAGCAAAGTATATGGCAGCCAGTCTAGCTAGTTGTGAGGCCATCTGGCTTCGCAAGATGTTGTTTGGCTTATTTGGTCAACCGTTGAGACCTTCAGTGATTTACTGTGACAATCAGAGTTGCATTAAACTCACGGAGAATCCAGTATTTCATGACAGGTCAAAGCATATCGGAATCAAATATCATTTCATCAGAGACTATGTTCAGAAGGGAGCTGTGAAGCTTGAGTACATTCCCACTGATGAACAGGTTGCAAATATTCTTACCAAAGCCTTACCACGGGGCAAGCATGTCTACTTCAGAGACAAGATGGTTGTGGTGAGGAACACCTTCCTCGGTAAGAGGGAGTGTTGAAATTTGGTACCGAAGGACAGGTGGTTCCCTAAGGCTTTGATCTTTGGCCTAGGGAAAAGTGTCCAAAAGAATTTAATTTCTCTCCTAAAGTAACTTTATAATTTTTATAAAGTTAAATCTAATTTAAAAGTGACTTTAAGTGATAAAGTTACTAAAGTCTAATTTTAAAGTGACTTTAATAAACTTAATGTAAATTAGAAAGGAAAAGTGACTTTGGAATAAATGACTAGTGGGTCTTTTTTTTAAAATGGGGTGAGTTAAAAAATAAAAAGTGAGATTTAAATGAGCATTTAATATCAGCCCTAGATCTCAATCTATTTCAACCATTGGATTTAGAGGTTACCCAAAAGTCACTTAGGATTAGATTAAAGGAGGAAGAGGAGACAAAAGGTCATTCATTCTTTCATGAGCAGATTGAGAGAAGGAGAGCAAGAGAGCAAGGGAAATTTCTGGACAAAGAGGAGAAGGAGACAGCAGTTTGGCACACATTCCAAGGCAGCAGTTGAGCAGATTTGTACCGCTAATTCAGCACATTTTGGCATGATTTTCTAGAAATCCCAACAGCTGGTTTGCACAGAAATCAATAAGTGGTTTGCACAAAAATCGATCAGTTTGCTGTTTTTCTGCACGCAAATCGAGGTCCGTAGAGCGCATTTATTGCAATCCGTACAGTGCATTTAATGCAGGTCGTACAACAACATTTAAGGCTGAAAGTGGACACGAAAATCGAGGCGGTCGTACAGCATTTATTGCTGTCCTAATTGCTATAATTTCCAGTTTGTTGTGAGGCACGGGAAAAGGGATAAGTTGTAAATTTGCTTGCTAATTTTTTGCTGAATATTTCTCACTGTAAAAACGGCATTTTCATAAATAAAGAAGAGCTCTCGAACTGGTTTTCCCCAAGAGTTGTAGGGGGTTTTTCCAGGGTCACATTGACCAAAAATCACTGTGTTCAAATGTGTTAAATGACTGTTTGTACCTGCTGATTTTTTTATTTCTGCATTTTCCAGCATTCTGTAAAATTTCCAAAATTTGTATTTTCAGCAAAAAAAAAAAATCAGTTGTTGAATGTATGGATATGGAAAAGGGCATTTAACTATATGGGAGAAATAAGGTGAAACTGAAAACCGAGGTGGGAAATGAAAAATTTTTACATCGATTTGTAATAAGATCCATGAAGGATGTATCAGACAGATAATTGTCTTTGTAGCAATTTTTTGATCCTCATATTTAATGTTAATGATGACTGTGTTAAACATAAAAAGCATTTCCTTAATAGGTTTTGCAAAATTTCACAGATGTGTGGAAAACCACTATAAAATAATTTGGTTGTGTAAAGAGATTAAATTCATATTCCAAATTGAAAATGGGATTGAATAAGAATTTATTTAAACATTTAGTACCTAATCCAAGTCACTACTATGAAGGCCTGAGGTTGGGATGATGGAAGCATTGAACTTGAACGACCCCTCGAGACCCATGTACAATATGTAAAAGTTGAGATGATCCGAAAATGAGAAAGAACAAGAACAATAACCACAAGAATTAGCCTTTTCAAATGTTGCATTTTCTGTTATCTTGACATGGAAGCTATTTCTTGTAATTTTACCATTGAAAATACAATAGCTAAATCACCACAAATCCAAACTGAAACACATCATACAAAAACCATGTTTTGAGCTGCAACTTGTACAAAAAAAATAGATTCAATGCATTAAAAAAATAATGGATGGGAAAAATAATCATATTGTTCAATCATCAATGTCCAAGATTGTCAAAACCAAAGTTATATGTTTGGATTATCCCTGAAATTTGGCCAAAATGTCCCTGAAATTTGTCTAGAAAAACCTTGAAATCTGTCGAAAACATCCCTGAAATCTGTCTAGAACATCCTTGAAATCTGACCAGAACGTCTTGGGGACAGCCAGCAAGTCCCCGAGTCCCTGATGTGTTGTTTTTCCACAATCCTGGTGTCTGGGATAGAATCTTAAATCACTAACACTACCAAACAAAGAATCACAACGAAGCTACTTTGCACAGCGGAATATAAACAACATTAAATCCACTAGTGCACAAAATAAAGATAACTTTTTACACAATTTTGTACAATAACCCAACTTCGTTATATTAATACAATAGTCTAGGGCTCCTATACAAGGATAATGTACCGCATACATCCATTGATACAAGATACAAAACCAGGGCTTGGTGTCAACGCATCAACAACCAATCTACCCTCAACAATATACTCTAACCATCTAGCTGATGTAGCATGCAATCAAAGCTCCTCTCAGTCACACCCTATACTTGCTCGATCCTTCTGCTCCCGATCTGTAGCACTGCCTCTATCAATGATCCAAGTCCATCTGGCTACTAAACCTTGATCCTTCAGCTCTCGATCTGCACCACTGCCTCTATCAACGATCCAAGTCCATCTGGCTACTAAATGTCAGCTATCCAATCTGCTCACTAGTTGTGCCTTAGTCCATCAAGGGCACAACACATCGAGACTCTTGTTGAGTTGTTCACAACTCCATTTGTGAACAACTCACAACTACCCATTGTTGCTCCACAGCTACTCAGGGACTTCAGCCCACTAAACTCTTCCTGCGTTGCTCCAATTAAGACTAACATAGGGAAGAGAGGACTGCCACCTATCACTACAAGATGTCCATCTACCACAATGAACACAGGCTAGGAGGATTGCCCAATTTTGTTGTAGATGTCCTTCTCCACATGGCAAGCTGAGGGCTACTAAAACTACTTCTTGCTAATAAAACCCTTGAGCTCATCAACTACCACTCTAGCAACCACCTAAGTCCATGAAGATGGCGCACATCGGGCCCTAACTTGGGCACTATCACGTTGCCCTCCAACGAACCATAAATGCTCAATCCATTGTCCACACTTGGTCCACAATCACGCTGCTCTCCAATAGACCACGAGTGACCAATCCTTGTTGTAGCATCTGCTCCTAGTTAGGGCATCCAACCACTATGGTAACCCTTCATCTTGACTACTAACAAACTCCTCAAATTGTCCTCTGTGAAAATTGGGATGCCCAAATTTCTACTGCAACAACTGATTATGTTTCTCCTATTTGTTAATTATTGAACCAAATTATTTATTGCTTCCTAGAGTAAACATTGAAACTAATACATTGCAACCTTCACCATTTAAATAAAATGTGGAAACAAGAAAATGAACAAGAAAGAAATACACAACACATCTACAAAGTTATTTTTGGACAAATGTCACTTGAAAAACCCAGTGTAGGAAAACCGGTGCAACAACTGAGGGTTTTATTATTAAGCAGTAGTAATTTTTGAATACAATATCTCGATGCCTTCCCGACAATCCAGTTAAAGAGAATATCACTAACAGAGAGATAAGTCAGGTTACCTCAAACTATCACTGGAAATCCTGGTTGATCCATCCACTGGATGAACTGCCTCTGGCTGCCTCTATGTTGCCTCTAAGCAGTCGCTATGTCAACCCAACGTCACCCCTTCAGCTGATCAATTTGCTACCCAAGAACTTTGATTTTCACCTCCCAGTCTCACACCCCGGCTTCCAACTTCCAGAATCAATTCCTTTCAGCAAATTTTTGGATTCTCTCTTGGCTTTTGTGTTGCCTTTGTGTGGCCCTACATCAGCCTCTCTGGCTCTATGCTGCCTCTGTGGGATCTCTCTCTGCCTTCTCTATTGAGTATTCTATGACTGGGAAAGATTTCCCTTCGGATACTATACCTGCCCCTCACTAGAAAAGATCGTTATCGAAAATCTCTCTGGCAACTGCTCTGCTTCAGAAAATCGAACTTTTGATCTCCCCTCTCTATGTTCTCCAACTGCCCCTCAAGCCTCTTCTTATATCTTTCTATTGCACAACCAACGGCCCAAATTAACTTCTAATCAATGGCTCAAATCATTTTGGCTTAATCCTTGTCTTTTCCTAGAAGTTACACCCGCAGTTAGATTAATACCTTTTAATTATTTTAATTTCCTAAGTTTAGACGTAGGCACCCATTAAAAATAATTAATTACTTTAATAAAACTGTCTCCGGGTGGAATTTCCCAAAACAATTTCTGGTTATTGGAGAATGCATGTGTCTAAGCCTCCCTGCAAAATTTGAGACTTAGAGCACATCCAATGCTACCAGAAATCAACACTCCTTCTTAGCAAGGAATGTGCTCTAACAATGCACCCTACTGAAGCATCACTTTGTTCTGTAACATCTCCTTTTGCACTGTTGATGTTTGACATCCTATCCACCAACTACTGTGCAGAATGTTGCATATGTACTGTTGTTGACCCTACCATTGTCAACACTGCATCCGTACTACAACTCCCTCTTAATTCTGCATCAATGTTGTTGCTGGCACTACCACTACCAATACTGCATTTCAACTACATTCTCCAACCGTTGTTGTTATTGCATCAGCAATGGAAAAGCATCCCAAATTACTGAACTGGTGTTCAATATGATGCATCTCATTGTTGGAGTTCTAACTACTGCTAGTCTCTGCGCGGACCCTATGAAGCTTATGCGCTGCTGCTGACTCTGCTTTGTGCCAACTACACTGCTTCCAACTCTAGCTCTGTGTTGCTCAGTCTTTGGCACTCCTAGCCACTGCAACTGTCACTCTGGCACTCCTCTACACCAACTGACACTGGTCAATCCTACTACTTATGAGCTGGGCTCCCCTAGCAAGGAATTGATCCAAGAGGTGGGCTACTCAAGGATCCTACCCATCAGCAGTCCTTTCGAACTACAACTCTAGATCACCCCACCTCCATCTTAGAGATGTTTGAGCCGTCATGGCGAACTCCTCCTCCTCGATCTTAGCGGTTGCAACCTTTGGATCATGCTTCTCATCTTTGTCCATCTTCCCAAGAGGACATTGTGTTGCGTAGTGACCGAATTCACCACACCTGAAGCATTTGATCTTCGAAACATCTTTCTTCTTCTCTCGTTGCTCCTGTTGCCCCTTGGATGCGAGGAATGCATTCTCTTCCTACTCCTTGCGCTTCTACCCACTACTATTGCTTCCGTCAAGTTTACATTGGACCAAGTCTCTCCTCAGCTCCTCCTGCTTAAGAGCTGCCCACATTCCATCCTAGTCTAGCAAAGTTGCCCCGCCCAAGATGCTCTGAACAAAAGCTTGCCACTCCTCAGATACTAAATTTAGGGCCAATCTTACCATCTCGGAACCTTGAGGTGTTGACCCCATAGCTGCCAACTCATCTCAGGTCTCCTGAAGCTTAGTGACGAACGGATCAATGTGTTCCCCTTTCAACATCTGCATAGATCTCATCTTCTGCTCCAAAGTACATCTTTCGCTACTCAGAAGATCCCTGATATAGCATTGACAAAGCATCCCACATCTCCTTGGCAGTGTTTCTGCCAGCGATTTGACATACAATATGATCCTTCACTCCGTCGAGGATCATTCTCTTGGCCTCCACCATTTCTCCCTTGTAATTCTTGAGCGGATCTGGATCCGCGGGCTTAGCTACCACTCTATCGACGTAGATCTTGAGAAAATCTCATCAAGAAGGCACAACATCCTTGCCTTCCAAATCATATAGTTTGATGCACCATTCAAACAATCCTGACCTCTCAATCCACTGGCTGCCATCTCTGCCACTCAAAAAAGTCGAATGACCTCCTCTCTCCTGTTGTTGCTCAGCAAATAAGAATTCGAATTCCCTAGCTAGGAATTATTCGAGGAAGAAATTTGATCTGAAATTGAACAATAAGGTATTACAGACTCATGCACATGGATGTGTATATGTTATTTTATGCAACAGATCGATAAGATTGAGAAATACACAGGCAATGAAGCAGTTAAAGAAAACATAATAGGCAACACATATAAACACGACAAGTTTAATAAGGAGTTCACCCAATACTCCTAGGCTACGTCTCCTGGTCCAGCCTTCAGTGGTGGCCTCTCTATTAGGTTTCCAAAGCAGAGCTTTTACAACAGTGAGCTCAATTTGAGTCTCACTCAACAGGTATAAATCAGTAAGACTATACTTGGGTTTCCCAAGTCTCTGGAGTACACAGACTCTCCTCATTGACTCTCGGTCTCTATTGATTACAATAGTATGAGCCCAATCTGAGACTCAATACATGACAAGCATATACAAAGGAGTTCGCATGAACCTCTCAAGTCTTCTCTAGAGTACACAGACTCTTTGACTCTCTGTTTCTGTCCCAACTCTGGCTCGATGCTGCCTTTTGCTTCTGCAAGTCAGCCCGGCTTCTTCTCTCTGCATTCGGCTTACTGCCTACTGCTTACTGCTCTCTCTGCCAGTTTGTGGCTTTAAAGCCAATCTGCTTCCTGACTGTTCGTTTCCGCTTCCCGGCTTTCCAGTTCCCCTATCACTGTCCATTTGAATCCCTTTGTCTTGCGTGATCAGTCACTGTATAACGCCTCAAAGGGAGGTGGCCACCTATTTCATAACGGTTGAGTGTCAGTTCTCTTGGACATATTTGAAATGGTCGTTTTCTCCGTTAATTCCAAGAATGCCCACGAAACACGACCTTCTGTCAACGCATCGTCCATATCGGACTTCAAATCCTATACAACTCTACCTGTTAACCTCGTCAAATCCGGTCATCCATTGCATCGCGTCTACGCTATCGATCTAGAGCCTCCAAATCCTACGGTCATCGTCCATATCGAGCGGATAAGTAACATGATGTTTACCCATCCGATGTGAGCGGTTTTCTCTCTCTTCCATCGGACGAGAGGCAACCACTGTATGGCATCGAGCAAGACTCAGTTGAAACCGCTTACCGCTTGAAGCCCTTCCGATATCCTGTCGGTTTTTGTGGGATCCCGCTTCTGACAGAATTGGAACGATATCCATTGCATTTTATGATATTTCGTGTCCAGGTGCTTGCAGCCTTTCCTTCTTTGAGGGATTTGCCCTGCAATATGAGATTAGCGACTTGTCGCTAATCGCATATTGGAAACGACCCCCGTTTCTCGAAATGGCCTCTAAACCTGCTTATTTGTGATAGCGCGCATTACCATGGGCCGACAATCTGCGCGCTTGACCGACGGTCCTCGTTGCTCCGCGCTAATCACAAATTGCAACTGTTACGAGGATACCTCCGATAAGCTTGATCTCACAAGTTTTGTAACCTTTGGCATAATTTTTGAAGAGTTCATGAAAAC
This sequence comes from Pinus taeda, assembly GCA_000404065.3. NCBI lineage: Eukaryota > Viridiplantae > Streptophyta > Pinopsida > Pinales > Pinaceae > Pinus > Pinus taeda. Next base: position 228,457 of record APFE031304885.1, on the reverse strand, counting down.
TTAGAGAGTGTTCTAGGATCCAATTTGGATCAAAATTCCCTCAAGTGTCTCTTCTTCCCTCTGACATCTTTCTACCTACAAAACACTGCATCACACCAGAAAACCCTCTTCGTTGAAGCAATTGTTGTGTTGCTCCCTCTGTCATTGACAGATTTCGATCTGGAAATCCCACCTTTTTGTCGACTCACTCAAAGAGAGATTTACCACGAAATTCTAGCACTCTTGGCCTAAACTGCACAATCCCTCTGGAGATTCAAATTGCTGCCTCTACAGAGTTTTCGAACTCCTTTCCTCCTTCAGCGTCGGGCTCTTCGGGCGTTGTTCTCTTACTTCACTTGCAGCTCTGATACCATGTGAAAATTTGGATGCCCAAATTTCTACTGCAACAACTAATTATGTTCGTCCTATTTGTTAATTACTAAACCAAATTATTTACTATTTCCTACCGTAAACGCCGAAACTAATACACTGCAGCCTTCACCATTTAAATAAAATGTTGAAACAAGAAACTGAACAAGAAATAAATACACAACACATCTACATGGTTATTTTTGGACAAATGTCCCCAGAAAAAACCCATTGTGGGAAAACCGGTGCAGCAGCTGAGGGTTTTATTATTAAGCAGTAGTAATTTCTGAATACAATCTTTGGATGCCATCCCGACAATCTAGTTACAGAGAATATCCCTGACAAAGAGATAAGTGAGGTTACCTCACACTATCACTGGAAATCTTGGCTGATCTAGCCACTGAGTGAACTGACCTTGGTTGCCTCTATGTTGCCTCTACACAGTGATTGCATCAGCCCAGCATCACCCCTTGAGTGGATCGATTTGTTGCCCACGAACTTCGATTTGCACCTCTCAGTCTCACATCCCAGCTTCCGCCTTTTGCAATCGATTCCTTCAGCAAATTTTCAGATTCCCTCTTAGCATTTGCGCTGCCTCTACATGGCCCTACATCAGCCTCTCTAGCTCTGTGCTGCCTCTGTGGGATCTCTCTCTACCTTCTATGCTGAGTATTCTCCGACCAGCTGCTTTGCTTCAAAAAATTGAACTTCTGAACTCCCCTCTATGTGTTCTCCAAGTGCCCCTCAAGCCTCTTCCTATATCTTTTTGTTGGACAACCAACGGCCTAGATTAACTTCTAATCAATGGCTCAAATCATTTTGTCTTGATCCTCGTCTTTTCCTACAAGTTACACCCACAATTAGATTAATACTTGTTGGAATTTCTAAGTTTTACCTGTTAGAAATTATTCTTGTACTATCCGGTTTATTTCTTCCTACTCGTTTAATTACTTAACATGTTATTTAACCATGTAAATACTAAAAATAAACACAAGTACAGTATCAACATCTACAAATCATCAACTGGAAGAAAACAAGCACACAAGTGACACCATTATTTTTAGACAAATGTCCCCAGAAAAACCCAATGCGGGAAAACCATTGCAGCTATTCAGAGGGTTCTATTATTATGCAGTTTTCAGAATACAACTAGGGTGCCAGAAATGCCTCACCCAACAAAGAATGCCCTCGACAGTAGTACCTCTCCTCGGAGACAGATATTCTAGCTGAATAATCACCAGATGAACAACCCCACAGCAACAATTACAGCTCCCACTGCTCTATGTCACTCTGATAGGGACTGCGTCACCCTACCCGGCTCACCAACACCCAGTTTGTCCCACGAAATCCTTCCAGCATTGCCTCTTGGCCCTCCGTCAGCTCTACTAGCCTTTGCATCGGCTTTTGGAGCTTCTACATCAGCCCCTAGACACACTGCGTCTCAGACGTTGGCCTCTCCTGGCTCTGCGCAGCTCCTGGCTGCCTCTGCGTAGCCCCCAGCTGCCTTTGCGTCAACCTCTCCGGGCTCTACATGGTCTCTCTAGTACCAACTCTGCCTCCCTGCTATGTATTCACTGCCTTGCGCTGTTGATCACTGATTCTCTCTGTCTTAGCAAACCCCACTCTAGAAGATAGAATCACTGATCACTCTGTTGTATTATCCAATTGACCCTCAAGCCTCCTCTTATAGTTTTCTCGTTGGTCCTTAAACAGCCAAAATTAAATCTCTAATCAACGGCTAAGATTAGATTTGGCTTGATCCATGACTTTTGGAACCTTCTAACCCAATTTTATATTAATATCCATTAATATTTTATTTTTTCCAAGTTTAGACTTATGAACTCCATTAAAAATATTAATTATTTTAATATCTCCCAAACCGGTTAGAATCTGCCCAAACCATTTCTGGGTCTTGGAGATCTTATGTGCTTTAGACTCTACACCAACTTTTATGGCTGGAGCACATCCGATGTACCCCAAATCAACAATACCTTTTAATTATTTTAATTTCCTAAGTTAAGATAGAATGACTGATCACTCTGGTGTATTATCCAATTGAGTCATTGACCCTCAAGCCTCCTCTTATAGATTTCTCGTTGGTCCTTAAACGGCCAAAATTAAATCTCTAATAAACGGCTAAGATTATATTTGGCTTGATCCGTGACTTTTGGAACCTTCTAACCCAGTTTTATATTAATATCCATTAATATTTTATTTTTTCTAAGTTTAGACTTAGGAACTCCATTAAAAATATTAATTATTTTAATATCTCCCAAACCGGTTAGAATCTGCCCAAACCATTTCTGGGTCTTGGAAACCTTATGTGCTTTAGCCTCTCCAACAATTTTTATGGCTAGAGCACATCCAATGCTACCCCAAATCAAAAATACCTTTTAATTATTTTAATTTCCTAAGTTTAGACTTAGGCACCCATTAAAAATAATTAATTATTTTAATAAAATTGTCTCTGAATGGAAGTTTAGACTTAGTGCACATCCGATGCTACAAGAAATCAACACTCCCTCTTGGCGAGGAATGTGCTCTTACAATGCACCCTACTAAAGCATCACTCTGTTCTATAATATCTCCTTTTGCACTGCTAATGTCTAACATCCTGCCCACCAACTACTGCGCAAAATGTTGCATATACACTGTTGTTGACCGTGCCACTGTCAACACTACATTCATACTACAACTCCCTCCTAATTCTGCATCCCTGTTGTTGGCACTGCCACTGCCAATATTGCATATGTATTGCAACCTTCTCCAACCATTGTTGCTACTACATCATCAATGGAAAAGCATCCCAAATTATTGTAATGCCGTTCAATATGATGCATCTCGTTGCTAGAATTCTGACTGTTGTTAGTCTCTACACTAACCCTCTGAAGCCTCTTCGCTGTTGTTGACTCTACTCTGTGCCAATTACACTGCTGCCAACTCTAGCTCTGCGCTTCTCAGTCTCTCATGCTCCTAGCCATTGCAACTGTCACTCCGGCACTCCTCTGCATCAACTGACACTAGTCCATCCCGCTACTTCTGATTTGGGCTCCCGTAGCAAGGAATTGATCCGAGAAGTGGGCTCTTCAAGGATCCTGCCCATCGGCAGCCCTTTTGAACTACAGCTCTAGATCACCCCACCTCCCTCCTGGAGATGCTTGGCTGTCATGGCAAACTCCTCCTCCTCGATCTTCACGGCTATAACCTTCGGATCATGCTTCTCATCTTTGTCCATCTTCCTGAGAGGACATTGTGTTGCATAGTGACCGAATTCACCACACCTGAAGCATTTGATCTTCGAAACATCTTTCTTCTTCTTTCGTTGCTCCTGTTGTCCCTTGGATGCAAGGGTTGCATTCTCTTCCTCCTCCTAGGGCTTCTACCCACGCTGCTACTTCTGTCAAGTATACACTTGACCAAGACTCTCCTCAGCTCCCCTTGCTTAAGAGCTGCCCACATTCCATCCCAGTCTAGCAAAGTCGCACTGCCCACGGTGCTCCGGACAACAACTTGCCATTCCTCAGATACTGAATTTAGGTCCAGTCTTACCATCTCGGAAACTTGAGGTGTTGACCCCACAGCTGCCAGCTCATCTCGGGTCTCCTGAAGCTTATTGACGAACAAATCAATGTGCTCCCCCTTCAACATCTGCATAGATCTCATCTTATGCTCCAAGTACATCTTTCGTTGATCAGTAGATCCCTGATATAGCATCGACAAAGCATCCCACATCTCCTTAGCATTGTCTCTGCCAACAATGTGACAAACTATATGATCCTTCACTTCGTCAAGGATCATCTCTTAGTCTTCCCCATTTCTCCTTTATACTTCTTGAGCGGATCTGGATCCGCGGGCTCAATTACCACACTGTCAATGTAGACCGTGAGAAAATCTCATCAAGAAGGCACAACATCCTTGCCTTCCAAATCACATAGTCAGATGCACCAACCAACCAATCTTGATCTATCAATCCACTGGCTGCCATCTCTGCCACTCAAAAAAGTCGAATGACCTCCTCTCTCCTGTTGTTGCTCAACAAATGAGAATTCAAATCCCTTGGCTAGGAATTCTCCGAGGAAGAAATTCCCTCAAGTGTCTCTTCCTCCCTCTAATGTCTTTATGCCTGGCAATTGCCTGCAGAAAACTGCATCACACCAAAAACCCCTCTTTGTTGAAGCAACTGTTGCGTTGCTCCCTCTGCCACTGACAGATTTCGATCTGGAAATCCCACCTCTCTATCGACTCACTCGAGAGAGATTTACCACGAAAATCTAGCCCTCCTGGCCTGAACTGCACAATCCTGTAATGTTCCTAAATAGGAATACAAGTGATATAAAACAAATAATCTGTACAACGAAATATAAAAACGAAATACACATTAAACACTCATGGAGATGCTGCAAATATGGAACTGTTGAGCCATTTTATTACTTCGAGGGAAAAATACAATGGATAATAGAATGTTGCACCTGGGCTTCTCTCAATGGACAAGAATGACCAAACCCAGGTGAGAAAATGGTTGATTTGATGCCTGCTCCAACTGCATCACCAATCTGCACTTCGCTGCCAAGAAAACTGCCTTTCTGCTCAAGTTCGAATGGTTGAAAAGTCCACTTCCTATGCCCGGAAAATTATAAGCTTTTAACCCCGGACTCTTTCGCCTAAACTCAAAAAAACCCGGAAGAATTTGGCTAGTTTAGACTTCTGAAATTCGACCCCCATGGAGCCCAACGTCAGCTGCAACTGCAAAACTCAACCCGCAAGAATCTGCAATTAAATCCTCCCAGAAATGGTCCCAACGTGCTGGGTTGACCCCTACTATCAATGCACTAACTTCCCGGATGGGCATTCGGCCTATGGCACCTGCTCCTAAGCTCCACGAAAATGTTGGACTGGCCTTGAACATTGTCCCCAAGCCCAGTAATTCGAACTGTTGGGATGTTAGCTCTGCTGGCTCCAAAACTCACAAGGAATATTGACCTATTGTTTCTCTCCCAATCCTCTAACTGCCCTGACAAATAGTTGATCAATGATAGCTCCAACTCCTCCTGCGTATTATCCAGCTTACGCACTCCCCATTTGTGGTTGAATGGTAGTGCTGTAACACACTCTCGAATCTCCTGAAATGATTATGGAACTGCCTCCCTAGGGCGGGCATGGAAGGTCCCCCGAAGGAAAGGTTGAATCTCCCACTTGAGAGATTAGTGGCTAAACAGTCGGTTGACTCAGCTAAACAATAGAGCGAACAGTCAAGTAATTTTGATTTCAAGGTCTAAGAATGAATTCCAAATGAGAGCTTCTTCCTCCTTTTAACTCCTTAGGCCTTTCTTGCCTCATGTGGGCCCCTCCATCCAGCTATTTGAAATCCCTCCAAGCCATTCGAATGGCCTAGTCAGAATTCACATGTGGGTGGCCCCCACATTCCACTAGCATCCAAATAAAGTCAAATTTCCTCCTAAATTCCTAAGTCGAAAATGTTGGGTTGTCTTCCTTAGCCAAAATTGTGCAAAATTGTGTAGCAACACCCTGTTGGTTGTTACAAATGTATTTCAGAAGGGACATGACAAATCCCTCTGGGGATTTGAATTGCTATGTCTACAAAAAATTTGAACTCCCTTCCTCCTTCAGCACTGGGCTCTTCCAACAATGTTCCCTTGTTTCACAACAACTCTGATACCATATGAAAATTTGGATTACCAAATATCTACTGCAGCAACTAATCATGTTTCTTCTATTTGTTAATTACTAAGCCAAATTATTTACTGTTTCTTACAGTAAACACCGAAACTGATACACTGCAGCCTTAACCATTTAAATAAAATGTGGAAACAAGAAACTGAACAAGAAAGAAATACACAACAAATCTACACAGTTATTTTTGGACAAATGTCCCCGAAAAAACCCAGTGTGGGAAAACCGGTGCAGCAGCTAAGGGTTTTATTATTAAGCAGTAGTAATTTCTGAATACAATCTCTGGATGCCTTCCCGGCAATCCAGTTACAGAGAATATCCCTGACAAAGAGATAAGTCACGTTACCTCAAACTATCACTAGAAATCCTAGCTAATCCAACCACTTAATGAACTGCCCCTGGCTACCTCTATGTTGCCTCTACACAGTCACTTCGTCAACCCAGCATCACCCCTTCAGCTGATCGATTTGCCTCCTAGAAACTTCTATTTGCACCTCCCGGTCTCACACCCCAGCTTTCGGCTTCTGCAATCGATTCCTTCAGCAAATTTTCATATTCCCTCTTGGCTTCTGCGCTACCTCTGCATGGCCCTTTGTCAGCCTCTGGTTTTGTGATGCCTCTGCGGGATCTCTCTTTGCCTTCTCTGTTGAGTACTCTTCGACCATGAAAGATTTCCCTTCGGATACTATCCCTGCCCCTCACTGGAAAAGATCACTATCGAAAATCTCTCCGGCAACTGCTCTGCTTCAGAAAATCTAACTTTAGATCTCCCCTCTGTGTGTTCTCCAAGTGCCCCCCAAGCCTCTTCTTATATCTTTCTGTTGGACAACCAACAGCCCAGATTAACTTCTAACCAATGGCTCAGATCATTTTGGCTTGATCCTTGCCTTTTTCTAGAATTTACACCAATAGTTAGATTAATACTCTTTAATTGTTTTAATTTCCTAAGTTTAGACTTAGGCACCCATTAAAAATAATTAATTATTTTAATAAAACTATCTCAGGGTGGAATTTCCCAAAACTATTTCTGGGTATTGGAGAATGCATGTGTCTAAGCCTCCCTACAAAATTTGAGACTTAGAGCACATCTAATGCTACCAGAAAACAACATCCTCTCCCAGGACACTCATCCATCTAGCAAATCTCATCAATAAAAGAGAGTACAAACTCCAACATACTGTTGGTCTGCTCATGTCCTTGGGATCTGTGTTACCTGAGCTCTGGTTAGGGCTGAAATCACACTGCAATAGTACTTATAATCTGCTCAAATCATTGTGTTTCCCCTTCCAACTGGCTACCCTACTTTGTTGTCCTGACTAGGCCTCCAACGCACTGTATTGAGCCTAAGGAACCTCCTTAAGACACCCTACAGTCCTTCGTCCTGCAATAGCAAAAGTTTGCCTATTGTCCAAGGGTCAACACCTTCTATTTAGGCTACGGTGGCTTCTTAGAGGTTGTGTTTAGGTGAGAAGGCCTTCACTAGGCATCTCGGCCTTCCAACAATTCTCCACGTATGTTGATCTGAAAATGGGGCACTAAAGGCTTCTTGTCAAGCTTACAAGAACCTCTCCCACTTCCAAAGCTTAAATATTCCCAAGTCCTAATGATTAACCAATTGCGGAATTAAAAAGTGCTTGTAATAGGTGTATGCTTATGTTTGTTTTTTTACTATTAAGTGCTTTAAGTTATGTTGTTTATGCTGATATGTAAATACATGTAACAGTAAAACAGTGCAGCAAATAACAAACACACATAACAACCATATTAATTTGGAGTTCACCCAAAACACTTGGGATATGTCTCGTTGACTTCTAGTCAACTCAACTAGGCTCTCTGGGATTATGGCAGTAGTTCTTTTACAAGCTCCACGCTCAACTCCATTGGTTTACACAGAACACGATGGACTTAGAACACCATCTTATCCCTAGCTCTGAAGCTCTCGGCTTTTTGGCTCTGGCTCTCGCTTTGGCTCTCACTCTGGCTCTGGCTCTTGGCTCTGGCTCTTCGGCTCTGGCTCTGACTGTTCGGCTCTGGCTCTAACTATTCGGCTCTGGCTTTGGCTCTCGCTTTGGCTCTTGGCTCTGGCTCTCGCTCTAGCTCTAAAGCTCTCGCTCTCGCTCTGGCTCTGAAGCTCTCAACGCTGGCTCTAAAGCTCTGGTTCTGGCTCTTGGCTCTATCTCTGGCTCTCTCTAAGCTTCTCTCGGCCTCTGTGTGCCTCTGTAGTTCACTTGACGTCCAAGCAACTCTCGGCAACCTTCCAGTGACCCTTTTCAGTCCTCCAGCTCCCCCTCTACAATTGTGCACTTTGTGCATTTGTAACATGTCGGTTACAGTCCTCCATCATGGAAAACCCGACTGTTCACCACAAGAATCCGTTTACAATGGAAAGGAACCGTCGGCGTGGGAACCCGATCGTTTTGCCTTTCTGTGGCTGAAATAGCCAAATAACGGAATACACAGGAAAACGCACACAAAACACATCATGGGCCTTTAGCCTGAACTTCAAATATTATGGAATCGGCCCTATAAACCTATCGTGTCCGTCCAAATATCACTTATCGCTATTGCATGGCGTAATGGCCAAAAAACCCTAATACTCAGATAATACACAGAAAATCTGAAAATCTAGATTTCAAAATTTATGAAATCGCATCCATAATTCTTATTGGGTCCGCCTTTTTATCGGCATATAGCAAGTCGCAATCGCAATGTGCATTGGCCCTGGTATCGGGGGTTTGCCAATCGCTAATCACCGATATCACCGATCGGCCCATCGGAACATCGACATATCGCATATCGCTGTCGCAACGGCCCTAGGTGTAAGGACCTGCGGTCCAGAGGCATCACCGCCCATACAAAGTGCGAAAGTTGGTTGGACAAAGAGCGCATGAGCTGACAAAGGTGACCGAGCAAGACTAATGAGCGTGTTCGAAAATGAGGAGAGCAGTTACATATGTTTATAAGGATGGACGAGGGTGTTCACCCTTGACAAGCCGACGTTGGAAAGGTTGTTGTTCAAGCGTTGGTCGATGGGCCAACCAAGCAAATTGGTGATGGAAGGGCGTCGATTGGCATAAAACAAAGGTCGACAGGGGGATGGCACGACCACACCATGGAGCGTATATATTGTATGCGATGGTGGAGCGAAAGATAACATTCGAACTCAAGCATTCGATCAAGGAACGCGAAGGAGCCTACGGTGATAAGGAAAAAGTGCGAAGACATGTTGGGAGGTTGAGCGGAGGCGCAGGGCTATGCGCCCGCTCACGGGCAAAGCTACACGGTGACATCGCACAAGTTTCTATTATCGGGTAAAGGCGTGGGCAAGGTCGCCCATCGTTCGGAAAGAGCACGGGTAAGTCTCGAATGAGGGCGCCACCTAGCAGAAGAAAACGACACAGGTGTAGCTTGGGTGAGAGCGCTCGGCATTCGATTGGTGAACGCAGGTGACTCGCAAGTGAAGGCACCGGTTGTTTGGTGAGTGGGTGGCGACTCGGGTGTCACCCAACCGCCGTGTAGAAGAAAACGAAGGGTGACCCGGGTGAGGTCACCCGCCCGTCGTGCAATGGTGAACAGGTCACTTAGGTGAGATCGCCCACCCATCGTGCAAGGTGAACAAAGTTCGGTTAAGGAGTGCAGTTGGCAGTCCATGTAAGGGCGCGCCCACCCAACTCGGGCAAGGAACTTGGTTGGCACAGGAAGGTGTGGCCTTGATGTAAAATTGGCTAAGTATGAAACTTGGTGTTTCCAAGTATACTTGTAAAGCTTTGTAACATTGAAAGATTATATAATATATTGTATTCGGGCAGACTCATTGTTCAGGGAGTTGCCCCTCCCTTTATACTGTGCAATTGTGTTCTTTTGTATAATTGCTGATGATAATGAATGTGTATGGGTGTTCACTGGTATAAAGGAAACATAATAATTACTTGGTTAAGAAACACAAACTAAGTAGGACATATGGTTAGGCGTAGTCCACGAACATAAGTATTGGTGAAAAGAAAGTGTTCGGTGGTGCCGCACCTCGCCAAGAGCGGTTGAAAGACTACCGTAGGCCTGGGGGCGTGACACCAGGGGTCTTCCCTTTGGTCATGCCGATCATCGATCCGCCAATCCTGACCGTTGACCCGCGACCTCTGATCCGACGGCTCACAGTCCATTTCGGGCGCGTAACTTACACGGGGATTAACCACTCGAAAAAGCGGTTTCCTCTCTCCTCCGCCATGCCACACGTTAGTCAATATATGGATTCGAGCGGAGCCCGTCCAATATTGCTTACTGCTCAAGGCCCGCCAGAAATACCGCTTACTGCCCCTTCCTTTCAGAACTCAAAAGGTTCACTTGTTTGATTCATAAATCCGTCGGGTCCATTGAAGGCCTTTGCGCCTGTTTTAAGTCCTTCAGCCTTAGTTTATTGCGATGCGATAAAATAACGTGATGCGATGGATTCTAAGGTTTTTTATGTTTGAAAACACATTTTCCCTTAAGTCTCATTTATAAGAAAATGTCTCCTTTTCAAAGGACAAAGGCAGACTTCTTTTTGTGATAACTTCTTCATCCGAAGTCCATTTTAGCCCATTCAAATTGCAGTACATTCCGAATGAAAAAATCTACACAATAGGACTATTTCCAGGGGTATCCTTGGACTGTCATTTTCCTCTATGAGGAACACTTAGACTTAGAAGTCTATCCAAGATCCATTTTGGATCACGCCTTCCCACTAAAAGAACTTTTGGTCTCCAAAAGACTGATATACTGATCTGAACAGTAAATGAGAGTAACAGCGCCCTCTTCTTTCAGCCTCCACACACTTGCCTTGCATAGTGCCTCTGAACCAAAGCCTTTGACCATTTTCCTTCCTGGATGTGTTGGTCCTCCTGAGAAGAGTTGTCTTCCTCCTGACTTCATGCAGAACTCCTGCTGAGAAGGTTACAAAAGGTAGTTTGAACTTTTCTGCCTTGATCATTGATCCAAGGTGGCTCAAACAAATGTGAAGTACATCTGCTTCACAAAATTTTCATTTGTACCTGTTTGAAAAGTTGTCAACAACAACTGTTAACAACAACAGAAATACAGACAACAACTGGATGGCCTAAACTCCTGCTTCAACAAAAGAAACAGATTTCACATCTTGTGAACACCTCCATGTCTTACATCTGCATACAAATGACGGACTAGATAACAAGCCCACAAAACATGCCTTTAAAACAAATGATCCTTCAAGTCAAGCATGTAGAAAAAGACCTTTAGGACTCTTTTTCAAAAGATGAACCACTACATCATCATCTCCATCTTGGAGACCAGGTTAACTTTTCCCAAGTCAACATTACATGCATGTTTACAACAAAGCAATCAACCCTTCAAGTCAATCACACACATGTTCAAAAACAAGGAAATCATCAACATCACTGTGTTCATGCACATCATCACATGCATGCATTTCATCCTTCAACTTTCGCTTAAGCACACTGTACTTTCGAAGTTGAAATGAATATAATGTTGCAGCAATAAAGTGAGTCTCCTACTCAACCTTTCCATTCACCTTCTTGGTAAAATCTTGCAACTTGCATCTCATTAACGAAGAAATGCAAACAGATGCATCAATAGACATGCAACCTTCAATTGGATAAGAACTCTAACCATTTCTTACCAATCCATTTCAAAGGTCTTTCCTTTGTCTACACATCAGCATCAACATGTGAATCATCCTGAAACACATCACTCATGGAATCTTCCTTTCCATTTCTGCCATTTTCTCTTTCCACCTTCTTCAGCTTTTGTGGAATCATTGGTGGATTCAAAGTCCAACACCTTTCAACAAGATGCCCTTGCTTATGGCAGTAAGTGCAACACATGTGCATCCTCTTGACAGCATGATTTGCCTTGTCCAATGGACCTATGCCTTCTTGCTTCTTTTCCTTCAAAAGTTTCTTTTATGTGGCCATTCTCTTCCAACATCTAGAAACATGATGGTTATCCAAACCACAAAACGAACATGCAATTCTTTTCCCATATCTATGTGGAAATTTATCATGCTTTGCAAAATCAAAAGAAAGATGATTAGAACCAGATTTATACCTTTCCTTTTCACCTTTATAGCCTTCATGAGGAGGTGAATCAAATGAAGAAGTGGCTCCCTTTAGAACACCATCAATCTCTTCAAGGCTGTTAGAGTTTCCACAACTCTCTGGTTCAAGTGTGTGCTTCTGAACACCTACACTCTGCAAATGATGTTTCAAGCTATTGCATTCCTCCTAAATACAATCTTCACACTTCTGAGGTAGAGGACCTGCAATGAAACTCCTTCTTGGAACTGTCTCAATGGCCTTCATGGCAGCTTTGGAACTTTCACCATAAGACTGTCCATAGCCAGGACCCAAATACTTAGGCCTTTCCTCCACCATTATTGGCTCAACAATACCTTGTGCATGTTTGCCCAAGCCTTTCCCTTCATAGCCCATCTTGGACATTAGCTTGGAACCTATGCCTCTGGTATGTTTTTCAAAAGAACCAACACAAGCATTCTTAGAAGAATTTGAAGACAAACTGGAATGGCTTACCTCTTCTTCAAGTTGATACTTGACGAAGGCTTCTTTGGCAACAAAGAGTTGTGTCTCCAACTCATGCCCCCTTTCTTCAGGTTCATATTTGCAATATGAAATTGCCTCTCCATTTCCTCCAATTTGTCAAAAAGCAACTACTTCTCTTCTTCCACGGAATTCAACTTCTCTCTAAGTATGTTGCTCTTCCTTCCATCCTCATACATTTCTCTCACCTTGTTCATCATGATGAACTAGTCTTGCTTCATGTCTCCATCAAAGAATCTTGTGATGAAGGAGGAATTTGAGGACTCACTTGTAGAAGTTGTCATTATGCAAAATGAACAAAAGAAGTTCAAACAAGGTTAATAAAGAGCTTATTCAAGCAACCTCTTGCAAGAAACCTCTTGTGCTTCAAGGATTGCCTTGATGTCCTTTGGGATAGAAGAATGCCTTCAGCCCTTCTTCCTTCTTGTCCTTCCTGGACTAAGCTATCAATAGCTTTCCCTTCACCTCTGCAAAGTCAAAAAATAGTCAGTTTGCAAACAAGCATACAATCAATCAAACAATCAATCCTTGACTGCCCAAACACCTTTCAAACAAGCAATCTTTGCTCTGTTAATCAAGCATTTTGTTCTGATACCACTTGCTCTGGTATAACCACCTCTGATATAAGTTTCTTGAAGGTGGGGTTAACCAATCTTAGGCTCTGATATAACCTTCTTTGAAGATGGGGTTAATCAACCTGCTCTAATACCACCTGATCTAAAAATGCGACACTAAAGGCTTCTTGTCAAGCTTACAAGAACCTCTCTCACTTCCAAAGCTTAAATATTCCCAAGTCTTAATGATTAACCAATTGCGGAATTAAAAAGTGCTCGTAATAGGTGTATGCTTATGTTTTTTTTTACTATTAAGTGCTTTAAGTTTTGTTGTTTATGCTGATATGTAAATACATGTAACAGTAAAACAGTGCAACAAATAACAAACACACACAACAGCCATATTAATTTGGAGTTCACCCAAAATTCTTGGGCTACGTCTCCTTGAGCTCTAGTCAACTCAACTAGGCTCTTTGGGATTATGGCAGCAGTTCTTTTACAAGATCCATGCTCAACTCCATCGATCTACACAGAACACGATGGGCTTAGAACACCATCTTATCCCTGGCTCTGAAGCTCTCGGCTTTCTGGCTCTGGCTCTTCGGCTCTGGCTCTAGCTCTGGCCCTTCGGCTCTGGCTCTGGCTCTCGCTCTGGCTCTTGGCTCTAGCTCTCACTCTGGCTCTGAAGCTCTTGGCTCTGGCTCTTCGGCTTTGGTTATGCCTCTGGCTCTGGCTCTCTCTGAGCTTCTCTCGGCCTCTGCGTGCCTCTGTAGTTCGCTTGACCTCCAAGCGACTCTCAGCAACCTTCCAGCGACCTTTTTCAATCCTCCAGCCCCCCCTCTGCAATTGTGCACTTTGTGCATTTGTAACACGTCGGTTACAGTCCTCCATCATGGAAAACCCGACTGTTCACCACAAGAATCCGTTTACAATGGAAAGAAACCGTCAACGTGGAAACCCGATCGTTTTGCCTTCCTCTGGCCGAAATAGCCAAATAACAAAATACACAAGAAAATGCACGCAAAACACATCATGGGCCTTTAGCCCAGACTTCAAATATTATGGAATCGACCCTATAAACCTATCGAGTCCTTTAAATATCGCTTATCGCTATCGCATGGCGTAATGGCCAAAAAAACCCAATACTCGGATAATACACAGAAAATCCGAAAATCCGGATTTCAAAACTTATGAAATCACGTCCATAATTCATATCGGGTCCCCCTTTTTATCGACATATCGCAAGTCGCAATCGCAATGTGCATTGGCCCTGGTATTGGGGGTTCGTCGATCGCCGATATCGTCGATTAACCCATCGAAACATCGACATATTGCATATCATTGTCGCAACGAGCCCGGGGGTCTTCCTTTTGGTCATGCTGATAACCAATCTGCCAATCAAATCCTGACTGTTGATCTGTGACCTCTAATCCGACGGCTAACAGTCCATTTCAGGCACGTAACTTACACAGGGATTAACCACCCGAAAAAGCGGTTTCCTCTCTCCTCCACCGTGCCACACGTCAGTCAATGTATGGATTCAGGCAGAGCCCGTCCAATATCGCTTACTGCTCGAGGCCCGCTCGAAATACCGCTTACTGCCCCTTCCTTTCGAAACTCAAAAGGTTCACTTGTTTGATTTATAAATCCATTGGGTCCGCTGAAGGTCTTCGCGCCTGTTTTAAGTCCTTCAGCCTTAGTTTATTGAGATGTGATAAAATAATGTGATGTGATGGATTCTACAGGTTTTTATCTTTAAAAACGCATTTTCCCTTAAGTCCCATTTATAAGAAATTGCCTCTTTTTCAAATGATAAAGGCAAACTTCTTTTTGCGAAAACTTCTTCATCCGAAGTCTGCTCCAATACTAGTCAAAAACATATCTAAAATACTCTTGTTGGATGCTCCTGACCTACGGCCCTGTAGCTCAGGGAACTGGCACCCTAAGCAAACCCAAAACAGTGCTCCATGCCTCCTTTCAGAATACAACCAGGGTGCCAAAAATGGCTCACTCAACAGAGAATGCCCTCGGCAGTAGTACCTCTCAGTCGAAGACAGACATTCCAGCTAAATCACCGGATGAAAGATCCCATAGCAACAATACAGCTTTTTGTTGCTCTGTGTCACCCTAATAGGGACTGCATCACACTATCCTCTCCAGCTCCAATCTATCCCACGAAATCTCCCAGTGCTACCTCTAGGGTCTGCATCAACCTCTTTGGCCCACCGTCAGCCTCTCGGGGCTCGGCGCCAGCCTCTGGAGCCTCTGTGTCTCACGTGCTGGCCCTCCTCAGGCTCTGCGTAGCTCATGGCTACCTATTCGTGGCCTCTAGCAGGATCTGCATCATCGCTCTCTCGTCCTCTGCGCTGATGCTCCTGGTACTAACTCTGCCTCTCTGTTATGTATTCACTACCCCTCAATTGTAACTCTGATCACTCACTCAATTTCCTCAGCAAGCCCTGCCCCAGAAAATCGAGTTCTTGATCTCTCTTGGTGTGTTCTCCAACTGACCCTCAAGCCGCCTATTATACTTTTCTCGTTGGTCCATCAACGGCCGAGATTAAATCTTTAATCAATGGCTAAAATTAGATTTGGCTTGATCCATGACTTTTGGACCATTATAACTCAATTTTATATTAATTCACATTAATATTTTATTTTTCCTAAGTTTAGACTTAGGAACTCCATTAAAAATATTAATTATTTAAATATCTCCCAAACTGGTTAGATTCTGCCCAAACCATTTCTGGAACTTGGAGATCTCATGTATTATAACCTGTCCACCAATTTTTGTGGCTAGAGCACATCCGATCCTACCCCAAATCAACATTAGGCTTGAGGATACTCTACTAGATTATACACTCTTTGGAAAATTAGTATAAAAGACTATGAGGTTACATTTGAGGTGCTTTTCAACTTCTGTATCATAATATCTAGATATGCTTGCTAAAATCTTTTTACTTATTTCATTATGCTATTATTTTCATTATGATTTTCAAGTTTTGTTGATATATAGCTATCTTACATTAGCATAAAGATTATTTGCTTGCTCTAGATAGAGAATGTTTTAGTTGATATCCAATATATCTCTTAAATTTTCTCATCACTGCATGTGATTAATCCCATATGGATCTAATTTGTCTATGTGAAGTTGTGTAGGAAATATTTCTTTGGATCAAGCTTCAAGCGTGAGGGGAAGTTCTCGGATGAACCAACCCACTCTTGAAATACTAAAGGAGAACCCACATTTGTCAATTTCCAAAGCCTCATCTTTAGAATTTGTCTTGCATGGATTTCTTTTGGGATTTAGGCTCATATCTCAAGCAAAATCCATTTAATATTTATTTCTCAAAATATTGTGCTTCATTTGCTATGTTCATGTTATTTTAGAACCAAATTATGACTAAGAAAAGAGAAGAGTTTACTCATACTCTTTAGCTTAGCCTTTGTAGACTATTGTACATATACATTTGTAATTTACTTGATTAATTTCATAGCTAACACTTGGTTTGTTTTGCAACCCTCTCTAACTTGTTCTTGTGGCAGCTTGCGGGAATTGTTTGAAACTTTTAACAAGTAGTGTGCAGTTCTTTGGGCTCTCACTTCAAAACTAGTTTTCAAGGGAGGTCATGGGCTGTTGTGAGCAATGTTTTAAAAACCCGCTGGTTTGAACCAAAAACCGGTGAAACCGGCCAGTTCATTAGCTGACCAGGTCAAACCGGAAGAAAGATCGGGTTTGACCCCCAACTTCACCCAGAAACCACAAAAATTGGTCCTAAACAACCGATTTAGGACGAAATCAGTTGGTTCCGTCCTAAATCAGTTGGTTCGCTGCCAAGGCCGTGGAGGACCCAAGCAATGTACTTTAGAAAGGTTCCAGCATGTTTTGGAGGAATATAAGGGTTGTTTCCATCAAAAAACACCCTCTCCAAGCCTTTAAAAGGAGCTCACCAACCTCATTTGCCTCACACATCTCATTTAGAATTTTTGTGAGTTTGAATGGGAGCTTGGAGAGTATTGAGTTTTTAATAGAGTAGTGGAACAACAAAGAGTTTGAGCTAAGTAGTAGACATCATGCCTCCAAAACCCAAGGATACTGCATGGGCTCATTGTGATATGATTGATGGCAAAATGATCTACAAATATTGCCAAAAATCTATTGAAGGATTGGGTATTAACAAGTTCAAGCAACACTTGGCTGGGATAGGAGGCCATGTAAAGCCATGTGGAGCACCAAATGAAGTAATAGGGCATATTAGGGTAGAATACCTTCAGAAGTTTGAGACTCAAGTCATTGTCGGGGACAAGTCTTCTTGTACCTAGAAATCGACTAACTTTTGGTTTTTGCATATTGGATTTTAAAGTTAGATTCCTGCTCAAGTGGCAACTCTACTTGAATCAAACTTTGCAAGATTTTCTACTAGGAGAAATCCAAGTGGTCTAGTTAGCCCCACTCTTGAGCCTAAAAGGAATTTTAGAGAGAGGTTAAATAGACTCTCTCATTGTAGACTTCTTGCTAATCTTGGGCAGGAGGCTATTTCTGATACACATTTGTTTTTTCAAGAACAAGTAGACCCAAGCATCATGAATGATCTTTTTGCTCTTTGTAATTTTACTAACATAAATGGTTATCCTAACGATATCCCTAACAAGGTTATTGAAAAGTTGTCTTCTTTTCAGGGTAACAATGCCATTAGTGTTGTAATATCCCTAAGGAAAATTAACAGTAAATATGCAAAGCAAAATAGACAAAAACACCATGAAACAATAACAAGCAATCAATCCACAAATTGACACCCAAAAACTGCGATGTGTACTCTTTTTATTAATGGAAAGAGGAGTACAAATAGCTGTTGGAATGAGTGCACCTAAGCTTGCTCTAGGCAAGCTAGCAAAGCCCAAAAAGACAAGTGAGACACCCTCCTCCAAACTGTTGTTATATTGCCCAAGTACAACGTTGTAGATGCCTAGAAATGTGTTGCTACCTGAAAGGATCTACTATTAGGGCCCTCTCCACTGCTTAGAAAATTCTGGGAAATTAACCCTGGCCTCTCCTCAATAAACCTAGAATAACCTACAAAGGGTTTGGCCGGAGCTTGACCTTGGAAATTCGACCCTCTTTGGCTTGGGTGGATCTACTACTAGGCAAATCGACCCACCTGTAGAATATGCTACTAAATACTCCAAAATCTTGGCAAACCCTGTTAGAAGGCTCCCCAGGCCTTCCCTCCAAGTTTCCACCTCAAACTCCACTCACTCCTCAACCTCCTGGAGTGTCTCTACCCAAGACTGCGCAGTCCCTGCATTGCTGATGCTTTCCCCGTTGCTGTAACACAGCCTCACTATTGCTGGTACAATTTGGAACCAAGTAGAACTCCCTCAGTGGGCTGGCACTCGAAGTCCACCGAAGCAAGGGATGGGATCTCCACTCGGAAACACCCTTGTGCTGAACAGCACATGCGGCCTTGCCTCACTGCACAAATGTGCTATGTCAAGAGACAAATTCTGAAATGATATATGCATGAGCAAAATGAGAGTCCCTCCCTTTTGCCAAATTGCCTCCAAGATTGCCCATGTGGGCCCACCTCGAATTCCTCTCACCAATTCTGCTCCAATGAGAGCGTACTCTCCATGTGGGCCGAAATTCCCTTATGGTGGCCCCCACCCTCCACCAAGGCCAGAATATTTCATCTAACTCTAATGTTGGAGTGCCTCCTATGCCAAAAATCGAATCTGGGTCCCCTAAGCCCACTTCTCCTAAGTGTAACTATGTAATAAGCCAAAACTGAGCAAAATTGATATTTACTTAGTAAAATACTAAGTTGGAATATCACAGTCCTCCCCACCAAAATGTTGATTGTCCTCAAGCAACTGCAATGAAGGATGTTGTAGTATCTACTCCCCCTCGCAAGTGGCATCCTCATCCGGCAAATTCCTCCATCGGATGAAAGACTCCCTAAAGACCCTGTTATGCAGATGCCTCTCCTTGGTATCCAAAATGGCCTCTGATTCCAACACCAAATGCCCCTCATCGTCCATAGGGGATAGCTCTATAACTATTGTCACCTGGTGTCTGAGTGCTTTTTTTAGGCAACACACATGAAAAATGTTGTGCACCCAGCTCGAGCTCATATGCTACCTCCCCCACTCTCCGAGTGACACGATAAGGCCCATAGAAGCGGGGTTTGCGCTTCTCAGCCCCTTCTGCTTGAGTGCGGACTGTCGGTACAATTGGAACCTAAAAAACACCAAGTCTCCTACTTCGAACTGCCTCTCAACTTTGCCCCTATCTGCACAAAGCTTCTTTTGGTTTTGGGCCATCTGCATGTTGTCTTTCAGAGCTCTCAAGATATCCTAGCTCCCCTGTATCCAGTCCTATGCCCTTGGGGCCCTGCTCTCCAAACATAATGTCAGTGAAAAACAATACGTCATAACCAGACAAAGCTCGGAATGGTGACATACCTATGGACATGTGGTGCGTAGTGTTTTAGTAGTATTCACCCAAGTGTAGCCACCATATCCATGCCTTTTGTTGACATGTCACATAGTTACGCAAGTAGCCCTCCAGCCACTTGTTAACTATCTTCGTATGCCCGTCTGTCTGAGGGTGGTAACTAGTACTCGAGATGAGCTCAATACCCACCAACCGGAATAGCTCCTACCAAAATCCACCCATGAACCAGTTGTCCCGATCACTGACAACGGTCTTTGGGAGACAATGTAGCCGAAACACCTCCCTAGAGAACAATTCGGTCAACTATGAGGCCGAGTACCAAGCTGGGATGATGAAGAAGTGAGCATACTTTGTCAAGGAGTCCACCACTATGTAGATGCAATCTTGTCCTGTAGTGTGGGCCGCCCGGTGATGAAATCCATCGATATGCTCCCCAATTTCCTCTCTGGAATGGGAAGAGTTGCAATAGGCCCGTGGTGTGCGTCTGCTCTCCCTTGTTCCACTGGCATGTGTCGCACTCCCGGATGTGCCTCAGAACATCATCCTTCAGGCCCTTCCATGCAAAGCGCTCTCTAATGGCCCAATATGTCTTCATGAACCCTTGGTGCTAATGGTGAATCGTGGGCAACCTATAGAATCTTCTCTCTCAACGGGGAGTTGGGTACCAAGTAGATGCAGTCTTGATATTAGATCACCTCGTTCATCCCCCGATACCAGTCATCTGTCACCAACCCATCAAGGACCTCACACGCGAATCTGTCCTTGGAATACTCCACTAGTAATTGCGCCCTCCAATTTGGGGCAATGCTCATCAAACAAAGAGTGGTTTGTCTCCTGGACAATGCATCAGCCACTACATTGTGCGTCCCTTTGACATACTCAATGTCAAAGTCATATGCTTGGAGCTTGCTTGGTTGAAAGAATTTTTTTTTACTGGGACATTCCTTGGAAATGAGGCTCTTCAATTTTGACTTGAATTTTTCCCTTTGAAAATTAGCCTCAATAATTTTATGATAATTTTCCCACTTTGAGAGAAATTAATTTTTCCTCGCATTTTTTTGACAATTTCCAGCTAATTTATTTTTATTTTTGTCAAAAAATTAAATAAAAGATCAAGAGGGGACTACACATGTTTTTCCACCCTCTAAAATATTTTTGGCAATGGCGTCTAACTATGAGTAACCATTCACCAAAATATTTTTACATCAATATTTTGCAATAAAAAACCATAGAAGGGGAATTTTACAATAGACACAACCCCTTAGACTCAACCAAATTTTGCAACACAAGACACATGATTTAATATGATAAAAATACATAGACTCAATAACACTAGGACTCACCTAAGACCTTAGCAGAAGATTCCACCCTAGATTTGGGAGATGTTTGGGAGAAAAGCTCTGCTAATTATTCGTATTTAGAAACACAAATAATTAGGGAGGTTAAAAAATTCCCTAGAGTGAAACCCTTTGTTAAGAATCAAAGGCTTACCTAGGTGTTTTTACATGGCTTCATAGTCATACTAGAATCATTTTTACAATAAATTGCAAAACTTAGGATTACGATGATGAGAATGACTTAAAAAATTTATCCACCACTATGTACATTGCTTCGTGGAACTGTTAACATATGCATGGTCAATAGAACGCAATAAATAACGAATGGCTTCTCACAAAAGCAAATATCAACAACCTGCTCATCAGCAGAAGCAAAAGATCAAATGGATCAGCAACTAGCTTCACAAATCAACAACATCCCTAGCTTCAATCGTGATATATGCAGCGGGGTCATCCATGTCATTCAAATCAATATATCTCTTCAAAATATATGCAATCCAAAGAGAGTCAGTAATTCCATGCATCAGGTGGTTCAACAAGTCAAACAAAGGGAATCATCAGCAAAGTCCCATAGCTTTTTCAAACTTATCATTGAATAAGTGTCCATGGACTCCCAGGCCATATTAGCAGGAGTTCGTCATACCTTCAATCTTATATTTTTTCAATCAGCTCCCTCTTACACTGGACGAAGAGGACCTCAGTCTATATCATCAATACATAGCAGAAACTCCATCATATAAGATCTGCATTGTTCATCAAAACTTCTAGCCATCTTGATCTTAGAGGAGGACACATAGATCAGAAGCGTACTTCAATCAAGTCGATCTTTTCTGCTCTCTCTCAGTCCAAAGCTCATTCAATCACAAGTCTTCTTGGCATATTGTTCCTCCATCCATTTCCAACAATTTCCACACCTTGGTAGTCACTATTATGTACCTTTAGAGAGTGTATCAGCTCCCTCTTGATCTTAGCCTTCTCAAATCTAGTCAACCTTGTCAACATTGTTAAGAAGTTAACTTTGTTCATACCATCATCAAAGAATTCAAATCAGGGAGTCCACAACATCAAAGAGTTCATCATCAATGAGTTGACATCATTATCATCAAAAAGTCTACATCAACAAAGAGTCCACATCATCATCATCATCAAGAGTCCACATGATCAACAATCCCACATCATTATCATCATTAATGAGTCCACGTGATCAACAAGCCCACATCATTATCAATGAGTCCACATGATCAACAAGCCCACATCATTATCATCATCAACGAATCCACATGATCAACAAACCCACATCATTATCATCATCAACATGATCAACAAGACCACATCATTATCAACGAGTCCACATTATTATCTTCAACATCATCAACAAGTCTAGATCACTATTAAGAGATCATATCAGCATCAATATCATCAAGAAGTCTCCACCTACTAATTTATGATGCCAACAAGGAAATTCGCCCCAGAAGAACAGGAAAGACTTACTGCTATCTACAGTTGGATTCTCAAACCATGAGGTAAGTCACTGTTAACTAGGATTTTAGACTCAGAGAATAAGGTTCTATAGTAATGATAGATCGCATATTTTTGTTCCATCGGACAACCTTGTTATTGAACTTGTCATTATACTACAAGGTTTTGAACTTCAACAAGGAGATTTGATCTTACACCTATAGCAGAGATAAGCCGGGAAGATTATGCCTCAAAATTTGCACAAGACCATATGAAAGGTGTTTTAGAACTCGAGTTGCACATACCTCGTCAGATACGATTTGAGAAATTCTATTGATCAAAATTTTCATTTGAACAAGAATTTACATTTGAATCAGGGAGCTCAGATCCTTTCTTGTCATAATAATGACCTTGGATTACAGATTGTCTTCCTCAGAATTTGTCGTGTCCCTTATCAAGGACATTAGTCACAAGGTGCAGCTACACATTTTTGGCACAATTTTGACTTAGGAGGAGGACCTCACACTTAGACTTAGGAACTATGGGGGAAATTCGACTTAATTTTGCAGCTAGTGGAATGTGGGGGCCACCCACATGAGGAATTTGAACTTGGTCATTCGATGAGCTTGGAGGGAAATCGAATGGGTGGATGGAGGGGCCCACATGAGGCTAAGGAGGCCCAAGGTAATAAAAGGAGGATCGACTCTCATTTTCGACCATCTTGAACATTTGCAAACAAACACTCTTTTGTATGCTCTGTTTCTTGGCGAGTCTACCGCTTGTTTAGCCACAAATCTCTCACACGGGAGATTCAACCTCTTCTTTGGGGGACCATCCGTGCCCACCCTAGGGAGGTCGTTCCACAGGATTTGAGGGAGTTCAGCACAGTCACACACTTTAGCCAACAGCGCAGAGAGGGAACTACGTATTTCTTGGGCAGCCAAAAACACGCAGGAGTTGGAAGCCAGCAAAGAGATTCATTGCTTGTTGGGAGTTTCGGGTACTGAGGAGGTTGCTTGTTGAGGACATTTTCGTTGGATTTTGCAGCCAGCTAGACCAGTCCATCAGTGATACGAATTTCTGGGCAGAGGGATTGCGCATAGGCATGTAGCAGCAATTCATGGGGACTTGGGAGAGTAGCCAACCTTGGCCAAGAGCCATCTGGGGAGCAAGAAGTTGGATAGAAAAGGTAAAAACAACATTTCAAAGGTGTTTTCAGAGGGATTTGCAGGTTGTTTCCTGTAAGTCGAATTTGGCAGTCGACACTGGGGAGAAGCTCCAAGGAGGACGAAAATCCAAAGTCAAAACCAGCGAAATTCCCTTTTAGGTTTTTCTGGCTTTCCCCAAAGAGTCCGAGGTTGAAAGGATATAATTTTCTGGACATTTTTTGAGCCTCTTCTAGCAGGGAAACAAATTACTAGGGCAGCACAGTGCAAAGTGGTGCAGCAGCTAGGCAGCCTTCAGCTCAGCTATTTTCCCACCTAGGGTTCGTCTTGCTTGTTCATTGGGACAAGCCCAGGTGCACCATTCCATTTCATATTGTATCTAGCCCTCTAATTTTTAATAATATGGCTCAACAATTCCTGATTGACAGCGTTTTCATGGATGTCTAATATGTGTTTTTATTTTTATATGTTGTTGCACTATTTATTTTCTTAATATCACTCACATTCCTACATAGGAACATTACAGTGGTCTCAAAGCCTAGTTCTTAGCTCCGTTGTGGGGTTTGTTTCCTATGAGAGAAGGGGACCAGCAGAACATCACTTACCGTAGGCAGAGGTACAGGAGCAAAGAAAGGGAGTTAGAAATTACGCGAAATGCGGAGGAAAGAGGGAAAGCAGTGGCCAAAGAGGATGCAATGACAGAGCCCAAGAGCAGGGAGGAGATGGCTTTTGACGACCTCCTGAGGGCCTTGAGAGACTTGGCCAAGGGGCAGAAAGACGTGCTGGAGAAGATCAAATCACAGAACAAAGACAGGGCCATGCCTAGAGGGTTTCTATGTGGAGAAACTTATGGGGCCTCTCAGCCTTTCGATCACCCCTCACCAGCAACATAGCGTCCTTCAGTTAGTGTTTCGACTCAGGCTACATTACCTTCTTTCGTGTCAGTGGCACAAATCGAGCTAGCAAGGGAGGAAGACACTCCTCAGATGGGAGATTACTTCAGAGAGTGGCAGACTATGGACGAAGACTTCAAAGAAGACCTCTCCTTCAGAGATTACTGCAAGCTCAAGTAGAGTGAGAAGAACAAGGGGTTCGGAGGACAAGGGACCCAAAACTATGAGTTGCAGATAACTATGGGGAGGATGTAATTCCCTACCTTTGATGGCACTGCCAAGTGCACGAACAGGGCTTCGGTTGAAAAGATGGACACATACTTTCAACTCAACTGGATGACGGAGAAGGAAGCCATTAAGATGGCAGCACTGCACCTAGAGTGGGAAACCCATGATTGGTGGTTTCACGGTCTGACCACATTGGGGCATGCCCAGATAGTTTCCTATGAGGACTTCAGCTGAAGGGTGGTGGACCGATTTGATCTGGGGGATCCGGAGGCTTCTTTCATGGAGCTAACACAACTGCGCCAAACAAGCAACCCAGAGCAGTACTTCTCAGATTTTTTGCGTGTGCCAGTGATGGTCCCGGATCTATCCGAGGCAAGGAGGGTGTACACCTTCATTGAGGGCTTGCTTGAGCCCCTGCGTGGACTAGTGAGTTCAAGCAGACCTCCATGCTGCAGGAAGTAGTCGTGTGTGCCGGAGATCTACAGGGGGCCATCCCCAAGACTAGAGCACCATTTCCTGCATAGGCCCCTTTCCCACAGAAGGGGCATGAGACTAGACACCCACCACCGAGGACCACACAGGGGAGGGGGCAGTTAGATGAGGGGACAAGGAAGGACCTCTGGAGGAGGAAGCTATGCTTCACAGCAAAGAGCCATGGGCACCTGGCCATAAGTGCACTACAAGAAGAGCACATTACATTGAGGTATTTTCTGACAGTGATCAGGAGGATGAGGTGGAGCAGGATTGTGGTGGGGCAGATGGAGAGAGTCTGGCAGACAGAGGGCCACCACCACCACCTCCACAAGGAGGGGCATCTCTTGCCCCAGCAGGAGGAGTCCTTGCTTCTTTATGTCGGATTCCTAAGTTTTTGACACTCAAGTTCAGAGGCACTGTACAGGGACAGAGGGTGTCAATGCTAGTGAACAGTGGGGCTACCCACAATTTCATAGATGCACAGCTAGTCCAGAGGAGGGGCCTCACCACAGCAGAGTTTCAGGGTTTCTCAGTCCTAATTCCAGGTGACTGTACTATCCAATGCACTAGATATGTGCCCTACATGACAATAGTTATGGTGAACTACTTGATGACAGACCACTTCTTTGTGGTCAATGTGCCAGACACCAACGTGGTGATGGGTGTCCAGTGGTTGTATTCCCTTGGGTGAGTCACGACAGATTGGAGGAAACCAGAGATGGAGTTCATTGGGCCAAATGGAAAACTCATGGTCTTGAGAGACATGTAATCTTATCCGCCTCAGACACTTTTGGCCCACAGGATGGAGGCAAATCTCCGGCATGGGGACATTTTGTGGGTAGTCAAGTTGAGGATCTCTAAGGCTGGGGGACAGGCGCAGCCACCAACAACAGACATACAAGGTTTACTGGATAGGTATGCGGTAGTGTTCGGGGACATTCCACCAGGGCGGCCACCAGATAGAGGATTTGAGCACACCATTGAGCTGGAGTCGGGTATACAGGCAGAGATCACTACTCCTTACAAGCACCCCAAAGCCTATAAGGACGAGATAGAGAAGGCCATCCAGGAGTTGCTTGCATTGGGCCATATCAAGCCAAGTTCCAGTCCTTTCGCTTCTTCAGTAGCACTAGTGAAGAAGAAGGATGGAACCCTCCAGATGTGTATTGACTACCGGGCCCTCAACCGAAAGACTCTTAAGAACCAATACCCTATTCCCCGCATTGACGAGCTAATGGCTGAGCTTAGAGGAGCCAAGTACTTCTCTAAGGTTGATGTGCGTTTAGGGTACCACCAGATCAGAGTGAAGGATCAAGACATCCCGAAGACAGCTTTTCGGTGCCACTATGGGCACATTGAGTTTTTGGTCATGCCATTTGGGCTGACCAATGCTCCAGCCACATTCCAGTCTTGCATGAACCATATCTTTCGGGGACAACTGAGGAGTTTCGTGCTAGTGTTCTTCGATGACATCTTGATCTATAGCCAGACGTGGGAGGAGCACCTCCAACACTTGGAGGAGGTATTGCGCATTCTGGAGGAGCAACAGTTTTATGCAAAGCTCTCCAAGTGCGAATTTGGATTGACAGAGATGTTTTATCTAGGGCATATCATTGGAGCAGATGGGGTGAAAGTTCACAATGAGAAGATTCGGGCCATCCGAGATTGGCTAGTGCCCCGAGATGTGACTACATTGAGAGGCTTCTTGGGTATTTGCACCTATTACAGGAAGTTTGTCAAAGGGTTCTCGTAGTTGGCAGCACCTTTGACCGACTTGACCAAGAAGGGGGCCTTCGCATGGACTGATGGAGCACAGGCTGCCTTTGATTCGCCTCAAGGAGGTGATGAGCAATTGCCCTATTTTGGCACTCTCGGACTTTTCCCAGCCATTCACGGTGGAGTGTGATGCATCCAAGGTAGGGGTTGGATTAGTATTCTCACAGGAGGGGCATCCCATAGCTTTCGAGGGTCAAAAGCTCCTACCACATGAGTTGTCATATTCCATATATGACAAGGAGATGCTAGCCATTATGCATGCATTGGCCAAGTTCCGCCAGTACTTGGTGGGCAACTAGTTCCGAGTGAAGACTGATCACAATAGTCTTCGACATTTCATTGGGCAGCAAGGCCTCAACGATAGGCAACAGAGATGGATCACCAAGGTGCAGGCCTATGATTTTGACATCGAGTATGTGCGAGGGAAGCACAATGTGGTGGTCGATCCTCTATCTAGGGGACCAACTAGGTTATCTCTCATGAGCATCTGCTAAGATTGGAGGGCTCATTTGTTGGTGGAGTACTCCAAGGACAGGATGGCATGTGAGGTATTGGAGGGGACACATGCAGATGAGCGTTGCCGTGTGATGGATGAGGTCATCTATTACAAGGGGAGCATTTACTTAGTGCCCAACTCGCAGTTGAGGGAGAGAATACTCCATGCAGCTCATGATTCACCACTATCCAGACACTAGGGTTTCCGGAAGACTTATATGGCTGTTCAGGAGAGGTTCACATGGAAGGGCCTCAAGAAGGACATGTTGCAACACGTACGGGAGTGTGAGGCTTGCTAGCAAAACAAGGGGGAGCTGACTCACCCTGCAGGACTACTACAGCCACTTCCCATTCCGGATGGGAAAAGGGAAAGTATTTCGATGGATTTGCATATACGCAGTGGTCGACAGGTTGACCAAATTTTCCCACTTCTTCGCCATCCCCACCAGGTACACGACTGCACAGGTTGTCGAGTTGTTCTTTTGGGAGGTTTTCAGGCTGCATGGGCTCCCCAAGAACATAGTGAGCGACAGAGACAGTAGATTCATGGGTGGCTTTTGGAAGGAACTCTTCAAGTTGGTGGGGACAGAGCTCACCCCTAGCACCAGTTATCACCCTTAGACAGACGGCCAAATGGAGAGAGTCAATCAGTGGTTGGAGGGGTACCTGAGGAACTATGCGACAGGTCAGTAGAGGACGTGGATTCGGTGGTTGCACCTGGGCGAGTACTGCTACAACACCACGCACCACATGTCTATCGGTATGACTCCTTTCCATGCCCTTTATGGATATGATGCATTGACTTTTGTTGATATTGTTTTTGGAGACATTCGAGCCCCAAAGGCCAAAGACTGGGTCGAAAAGAGCCAAGATATCCTCAAGGCTCTCAAGGATAATCTGGTGACAACCCAAAATCAGCAAAAACTTTATGCAGACCGACACAGGACAGAGAAGCACTTTGAGGAGGGAGACTTAGTATACCTCTAGCTACAGCCTTAACCAAAATCAGCAAAAACTTTATGCAGACCGACACAGGACAGAGAAGCACTTTGAGGAGGGAGACTTAGTATACCTCTGGCTACAGCCTTACAAGCAGCTTGTTGTCACGCGGATTGGCACGGCAACGCTCAGACCGGGGGCTGTCACTCTGATCCCCGATCCCTCCGTTTAAGCCTGTCTCCCGCGGCTAAGGGGGGTAGACCCTGAGAGATGATGAAGACCAACTGTCGACCAGTTGGTTGGGAGACACGAGACACGATTAGGATAAGCACTAAAAAGATTTGACTAATTAGCAGACCAGTGCCTTGTCCATTGGGCATGGAGTCGTCATATAATCATCAGGTGCTACTCCAGTAGTCAACACAGCCTATGTTGAAACAGAAGGAGGCCGAGAAGTTACAGCCACGCTTCTATGGGCCCTACCAGGTGACTAGGCGCGTTGGTGAGGTGGCTTATGAGCTGGAGCTGCCTCCAGGGAGTAGAATCCACAACATGTTTCATGTCTCATGCCTGAAGAAGGTGTTGGGACAACAGGTGACGGCAGTAGCTTATCAACCCCCACTGGATGATGAGGGCCACTTGGTGTTAGAACCAGATGCCATTTTGGAGCGCAGGGAGAGGAGACTGAGGAGCAGGACCATCAAGGAGTTCTTGGTAAGATGGAAGAACTTGCTAGATGAGGATGCCACCAGGGAAAGTGAGCACATACTAGAGCACCCAACTTTGAGGTTGCTTGAGGGCAAGCAACGTTTGGGAGGGGAGGTCTGTCATCTCCTTTCTCAAAGACATTAGTCACAAGGTGCAGCTACACATTTTTGGAAAAATTTTGACTTAGGAGGAGGACCTCACACTTAGACTTAGGAACTATGGGGGAAATTCGACTTAATTTTGTAGCTAGTGGAATGTGGGGCCACCCACATGAGGAATTCGAACTTGGCCATTTGATGAGCTTGGAGGGAAATCTAATGGGTGGATGGAGGGGCCCACATGAGGCTAAGGAGGCCCAAGGTAATAAAAGGAGGATCAACTCTCATTTTCAACCATCTTGAACATTTGCAAACAAACACTCTTTTGTACACTTTGCTGCTTAGCGAGTCTATCGGCTATTTAGCCACGAATCTCTCACGCGTGAGATTCAACCTCTTCTTCGGGGGACCATCCGTGCCCGCCCAAGGAGGCTGTTCCACAAAAATTTTAGGGAGTTCAGCACAGTCACACACTTTAGCCAACAGCACAGAGAGAAAACTACTTATTTCCTAGGGAGCCAGAAACACGCAGGAGGAGTTGGAAGCCAGCAAAGAGATTCATAGCTTGCTGGGAGTTTCGAGCACTAAGGAGGCTGCTTGTTGAGGACATTTTCACTGGAGTTTGTATCCAGCTAGACCAGTGCATCAATTATACGAACTTCTAGGCAGAGGGATTGCATAGAGGCCTGTAGCACCAATTAGTGGGGACTTGGGAGAGCAGCCAATCTTGGCCAAGAGCCATCCAGGGAGCAAGAAGTTGGATAGCATAGATAAAACCAGCACTTCAGAGGTGTTTGCAGAGGGATTTGCAGGTTGTTTCCTACAAATCAAATTTGTCAGTCGAAACTAGGGAGAGGCTCCAAGGAGGCCGAAAATACAAATTCAAAACCAGCAAAATTCCCTTCTGGGTTTTTATGGGTTTTCTCCAAGGAGTCTGGGATTGAAAGGATATAATTTTCTGGGCAGTTTTTGGGCATCTTGCAGTAGGTCGAAGTTTAGTAGGGCAGTAGATTACTAGGGCAGCGCAATGCAGATTGGTGCAGCAACTGGGCAGCCTTTCAACTCAACTATTTTCCCACCTGGGGTTTGTCCTCCTTGTTCATTGGGACAAGCCCAGGTGCACCATTCCATTTCATATTGTATCTAGCCCTCTGATTTTTATTAATATGGCTCAATGGTTCTTGATTGGCAGCATTTTCACGGATGTCTAATGTGTGTTTTTATTTTTATATGTTGTTGCACTATTTATTTGCTTAATATCACTCACGCTCCTACATAGGAACATTACAGAATTTCAATTTCGGTCATATAAAAGATAACCTAATAACGTCGCATGGAATTTTTCCTTTGAATTTGATCACAAACATAGAGATAATAATCTTCTATTTGGACATTATGCTCTCGATCCTTAGAACTATGCCAAACTAGGACTTCATCCATTTTTTACCACATGACACCTTCAATAGAGTTGTTGTAGCTCGGATGCCACAGAGATGGCTTGAATTCCTACTGATATCATTCAGACGTCATATAGGTTCGATCTTAGGACTTCCATTCAATGAAAAGGCTCGTATAGGTATATGGGAAATTTCCATAGAGTGCCTCAGGACAATCAATGACTAAAAGAGTCTCAGAACTCAAACATATGTTGATTTGGGGTAGTATCGGATGTCCTCTAGCCACGAAATTTGGTGGAGAGGTTGGGGAACATGGGATCTCCAATACCCAAAAAAGGTTTGGGCGGATTCTAAACAGATCAGGAGATATTAAAATAATAAATATTTTTAATGGAGTCCCTAAGTCTAAACTTACGGAAAATAAAATATTAATGTGTATTAATATGAATCTGTGTTAGAATGGTCCAAAAGACATGGATCAAGCCAGATCTAATCTTAGCCGTTGATTAGGGACTTAATCTCAGTCGTTGATATGTCAACAGGAAAAGTATAAGAAGGGGGCTTCCGGGTCACTTGGAGAACACACCAGAGTGATCAGTCATTCTAGTCTCTAAAGCGAGGTTTGCTAAGAGAGATAGAATCAAGGATCGAGAGAGCAGATGAGGGGCATTGAGTACAGAGAAGCAGAAAAGGCTTATTGTGTCGGGAGAGAAACGCAACAGCCAAGGAGAGTGACGCAAAGCTAGCGAGGGCTCACGCAGGGCCACGCAGAGGCAGCCAAGTGCCGCGCAGAACACCAGAGAGGCCAGTGTGTCTAACGTAGAGGCCCAAAAAGTTGAGGCAAGGCCTCTTGGGGCTGACGCAGGGCCAACGTGAGACAGAGAGGGGCTAACGCAGTCCAGATTGGACAGATGTTGGGGTTGCAGAGCAATTTTGTGCTGAGGAGTTGCCGGAAGGATTTTTCGGGGTTTTAGCCAGGAGATTTCTCTCAAATTGTGTGGTATAGCTGCTAAGGAAATTCTTTGTTGGGTAGGCCAGTTTCGGCACACAGATCGTACTATGATATTGCTTAATGAGAAAACCCTCAGATAGTTGCACCGGTTTTCCCGCATTGAGTTTTTCCAGAGACATTGGTCCAAAAATAATGGTGTCATGTGGTGTGTTTGTTCTTGTTTCTTTTAGTTGTTGATCTGTAATATGTTGAGCATGCACTGGTGTTTATTTTCAGTATTTACTTTGTAATAAACTTGTTAAGAAAAAAAACAAGTAGGTAGGAATAAATCAGAAAAAGTGCATGAAGGGTTTCTAAACTAAATAAACTTAGAAACTTCAACATGGTATCAGAGCGTGATTGCAGATCACAGGAGGACTAAAAGACATCAGCCGAGCGGAGCAATAGCAGCAGAAAACAGTTGTCCCGAGGTGACAGAAGTTGTTTCTAGCAACGTATAAGCCAAGAAGTGTGACGCATAGCTAGCCAGAGCCATGCAGAAGAAGCCAGGAACTACGCAGAGCCTAAGAGAGACCAGTGTTGCTGATGCAGAGGGTCGGAGGGTTGACGCAGGGCATCCTAGGGCTGACGCAAACCCATCTGGGGTGATGCAGAGCTAGCGTGAGGCAAAGAGGGGCTGACGCAGTGCACAAAGAGGCAGTTGTTGGAGTCTAGAAGGCTGTAGAAATATTGCAGTGGAGCTGGTGAGGTACTGTAGTTAGAACAATACCTGACAGAGCAGGGCCAAAGGAGTTGTTACCGAGGGTTTCTAGCCGAGAACCTGGATCAGCAGTGCTGTCGCACAAGACGATCACAGTAGGGGGCATCTCAACAAGCAGCAGAAGAATTTCCAGGAGGGAAATCAGGACCCAGAGGGAGTCCAGAAGAGAACTTCCAGAGGGAAGTAGAGACTCAGAGGAGTCGAACAAAGAACTTCCAGGAGGGAAGAGGAGCGCCATGGCACTACACGGGGTAAGAAACAAGGATAGATTGTGTTATCTCAAAATCAAGCACTGGAAGGCTGCAGACCAGGCTAACTTCAAGTAACTATTTCAAACCAGACTTTGGCTAAAGCTTAGCCTCTTTAGCCTGAGAGGGCTCTCTCAAAGGTTATTAATGTTGACCTATGACAAGATGGCTAACTCTTATAAGACACCATGAACAAGTATGATGGCTAGACAAAATATTAAATTGATTCCCATTGGGCTTATGGAGTCACTCATACATCAGTAAACAACAGCACTATCTTTTCATAGAAATCAGGGCACTTAACATCTAAATGTTCAAACATAACTCACATGAAACCACAGTTTGCAAAGGCATACAGGAAGTCAGAGCATGATCAATGAGTTCTGAGTGATTATGCATTTGTAAAACTGTAAAAGAACGTTAAAGAAATATACCATCACACATTTGAACAAGAAGATCCATTGTGAATCCTGAGAAGGAAAGCAGTCATTTGTATTACTGAACTTCT